>JBAMBQ010004490.1:0-11361 GCA_037044495.1 Stegana nigrithorax | reverse complement strand
TTAGTGCGAGCAGCAAATGAATTGGCAGAAAGAGAAACAATATCATTTGAAATCTCATCAAAAGCGCATACACAAAAAAAAAAAAAAATAAATCAAAATGAAGACAAGTAATTTTCATCAAAGCATGAGTGCGAGCAGCACATGCATAGCAAAGGAAAAAACGAAAATTCATAGAGTAGAACATATACTGCCATCTGTCGGAGTTTGACTTCCAACACACGCTGCCCGCCGCTGCCTGATTTTGTCATTTCAATTTAGCAAGCAGTTTGTATGAGATGCGTCTTCTTAGTATACATATTCTCTGGTTTCATGAATCGTTCAAAGTGTCATTAAAGAAAATTACAAGGGTCAATGAAAAAACAATAATTAATTTATACGTGTTATATACATACATATAAATATTTCAATTAAAGCGATATAAATCCACTGAAGACATAAGGAAAACATGTAATTTGGATTAAAGAATTAATTAATTAATCCGGATTACAGAGTAGCCAATGCATGAAATAACACTGCGAATTACTGTATTTTCGGATCAGCGAGTAGTCGGATTATCAAGTTTCGACTGTTTATTTTTGTTGCTTTATATAAAATATTGGCTCTTCTTCATTGTTACAGGTATTTAAATTCTCAAAGCTGCTTCTAAGCTTTGACTGTGTGAATGAAAAAACGTAAAGACAATTAGAATATTTTGCGCATTGTTTGCGAAAATAACTGTGTGCAAAATATGTTTATTAAAAAACAGTGGTGCTACTATTCAGTTCATTCGGAACAAAAATTTGGCATGCGAAAATCTTACGCTTTTTTAGCATGCGAGTAGTTTGCGCGATTTTTGCATGCGAAAACCTTATACTTTCTTAGCATGGGAGAAGTTTGCGTGATTTTGAATAAATTTTCAATTTCAAAATTACAGCGGCTATAGATGTTAAAACATTACAACAGTTGACCTTCCTTCCTTGCTGCCCCTCGCTGCTACCTGATCCTGTCATTTGAAGTTGGTACGCAGTTTTTATGAGATTCGCCTTGTTACAAATTTGTATTCTCTGGTATAAGTATATAGAATGTATTGCCACAGAGACTGTTAATCATGTAATTGTTACGGGCATATAATTATTTTTCATATAAATAAATTGCTTCTTTTTCTACAGCTCCCTAGTGTTGTGATTGGTGTCGTTTGGTCAACAATAAATACAGCAATTAGCAAGCCTAGATAACTTATTGGTGAGAGCCGGCGACCAGCAAACATGAAAGCGGGAGTTTAAATCTTGTGGTAGGGACTTTTGACATAGTTATGCAGAGACAAATTATATATAGATATTGTACCAGAGCTCTGTTACGACCACGGTTACGTTTTAGAATTAGGTGCATCTGGGCAGGGTAAAAGACGAAGTGAAAATTGCCCGGCTCATATGACTTCGCTTTGCTTGTACTCTTTTTGTCCCTTTTCCTCATTCAAATGTGCTGCTTACGCTCATACTGATTACGGTAGTTGTTTGTGTTTTCGGTCAGTACCTTATTCGTCAGCAATTGTCACTTCTCTCAGCATGTATTTGTTTTTCGTATGTTGTGTTACTTCTCATCGCGCATGTGTTTGTTCCCCTTGCCTAAATGCTATTGGTCCCCGCTGTTGTGCTGATAATTTTTGTTTCTTGCTGATTCTGATTTGTTGCAATTATGAGCGCCTTATACGATATTAAAATTTAATGAAAATATTACACACAAAATGTGCTGTATTATGAATTTTGATACCCTGTACCAAATATGGTAAATGATATATTAAAGTTGTGTAAATGTATGTAACACGCAGAAGGAGGCATGGCAGATTCTATGAAGAATATCTATTCTTGATGAGCATCGAAAGGCGAGTCGATCTAGCCATGACTGTCTGTCCGTATGAACAAAAGGACTAGGGTACGGTTAGATTTACAATCATCAAATTTGGCACGAAGACTCTTCTAATCCATAGGCATAACGAGTTTATTTTGTTTTTTCGATATTCAACCTATAACATTTTTCTGCCATACGAACGATCAGCCAAACATTTACTGAGGAAAACTTTTATGTTTATAAAGATATCGTTAGAAAATTTTGGATTTGATAATCTTTCTTATTCTGTTATATAATATATAATTCCTTATTTTAATTTATTTACTTATTAGTAAGTACTCTTTTATATAGTTTTTTTCTAATTGTGGTTGAAAATGCTTTAACGCCAACTGTCAGCAATTAGGGCAGTTTTTTTTTTTTCGCAGACGTTGTGGTAGCGCATTACGAGGACTTACGAAACCAGACCTAGTGTCTGTTCAACAGTTACGACCGATAATGGTCAACAGCTGCTTTATCTACTTAACAAAGATTATTAATACTAGAAGATTACAAAAACTAATTAATAAAATTAAAAACTAAATTAAAATTAATACAAATATACATAGTAAAAATTAATATAAGTAACTAATTCTATTTAATTTCATTAAATCTACGAATAAGAAGAGATTTTAAAGAGGAAGAAGAGGCTATTTTTGAAAATAAATGATAGTTAGAGTTATAAGCCAAACATATAATATAAAAAGGACCATGCAGTAATAAAGATGATCGTGCAGTGTTTAGTCTAATGGGCAAATAAAATCTTGCTGAACGCGAAGGCACGTTAAAATTTATTTTCCCGAGGAGACAAGGCGAATTGACTTTTCCGTTAATCAGTTCATGAAAAAAAAGTATACCTAACACGGATCTCCGACTAGCTAAGGTAGGACGATTATTCAATTTAAGGCGGGAATGGTATGAAGGAAGGCGAATTGCAGAATTCCAGTTTAATCCACGCAACGCAAAAAGCAAAAATTGTTTTTGGACAGATTCAGTACGGTCAGAATATGTTGTGAGTTGGGGATTCCAAACACATGGAGCATATTCTAAAATCGGACGAACCAAAGAAGTAAAAAGCTGCTTGGTGGTACAAGGTTCATGAAATTCTTTAGACCATCTCTTAATAAAGCCAAGAACACCTCTAGCTTTATTGTTTATTTATCTTCTTGAAGAAGCTTCTGATGAAGAAAGGAATCTAGAGTAAAACATAGTTTTACATCATCAGCAAACATAAGCACGTGAGAATGCTTAATAACCGATGGAAGGTCATTTATGAAAATGTTAAAAAGCAAAGGACCTAAGTGGCTGCCCTGTGGGACACCAGAAAGGACATTAATATTTTTAGAAACACAGCCATTAAATTAAACTTTTTGGGACCTACATCTTAAATAGCTATCAATCCACATTACATGTTTAGGGAAAAAGCCAAAACTATCTAACTTGGTAAGAAGCAACGAATGGCAAACACTATCAAATGCTTTACTGAAATCAGTATAAATAACATCTGTCTGACAATAACGGGCAAATCGACTGGAAACAAGTGAAGTGAACTCCAGAAGATTTGTAACTGTTGAACGATTTTTAGAGAAGCCATGTTGAGATATACTCAAATTATGAATAAAATAATGCTGAAGCTCATCAGTTCCAGTAACTTCGGTATTGCTCATAGCTTAGCAATACCACGGTAGTTTGAGATATCCCTTTTACTAGCTTTTTTGTGGAGAGGCCAAATGTAAGATTCTTTCCATACCATAGGAAAAGAAAAGGTCGTAACCGATAAATTAAACAACTTACAAAGAGGAAGATATAAGCGTTAGCACAGTACTTTAAAACACATGCAGGAATACCGTCAGGGCCAACAGAAAAAGTGTGTTTAATAGCTAATAAATAAGACAGAAGCATTTTTTTATCAATAACTGGACAATTGATTGGGTAAGAGGCCTCTGTACTTGGGCCGGGATAAAAACTAAGTAAGATAGAATTATCACTATAGTTATTCTGAAAGAAGCTGGCAAATAAATTGGAAATATCAACATTATTGCATCCCTCAGCATTACCTAGGGAAAAATAAGATCTGCGTTTTGAATTTATAAAGTTATGGAACGATTTAGGATCACGTTTAATATTTAATTTAACGTTAATTAAGTACGAATTATAACACGATTTACTTGCGTGATTAAAATTATAACCCATGACTAATAATTAGTCAGCGGTGTGGAGAAGAGAGTGGTCGAATTTTATAGAGTCCACATGAGCAGTGAAAATTGTATCATCAGACGAAAGTGGAATATAAGAACAAGCTAAAAATATATTGCAATTGTTAACCAAAACTTTTACACAAAGAAACTCAATGTTATCAGATAAAGTAGTAAATACTTCATCAGCACATAGAGACGATCAAACAGAAATCAGGACATCCACCACCAATTCTCGCAGATCTATCTCTCCTAAAAGTAACAAAACTACTATTAAAAATCTCTAAGTTAAGGACTTCTGGACGGAGCCAGGTTTCAACAAAAACAATAATATCAGATTCAAAAGAAAAGCTATCAAGAAATAACCTTTTGAGTTAAGAATCAATTCCTCTAACGTTTTAAAATGATACTAACAAAGTGGACAGTTGAGAATAACCTACTTTTTTTCTGTTTTTGCGTCTTTTGGTACCGGAACCAAATGAGCTACAATAGGTGGTGCTTTATTCCGATCTTTGTAATCATATTCTTGCACAATACAATTACTAGGCCAAAAGTCGGGTTTAAGCAATTCCGCGAAATAATCGGCCGGAACAATTATTTTAAAGGAAGAAATAGATCGCTTATGGGCAAACTTAAATTTATTGATAATAGGATTAGAAATGGATGGACATTTAGAAACTATGTAATGATGAACAACACATTCCGTAGTATCAGTGGCCAACCAGGAGACAAAAATAGCTTTAGTGACAGTAACGACAAGTTTTGACGGAAGGCTGTATAGTTAGCAAAATAACAGGGTTAGAGACACCTGTATTAACTGCCACAGCAAAAGAAACTGGAGGAGAAACTGACATAGGAGTTGAATACACCTGGTCGCTATTTTGATTTGAGCAACTGGGAGTATTTAGGCTGTCATCAGCACTAACAACTATTGTAGGAGATACTTTTGATTCAGAAGATTTGGCCTTCTTTCGTTTAGGAGACAAATCAGAACATTTGTACTCCTCAAAAGATTTTTCATATACTTCAAGCTTTTCGTCAAGCCATTTATAGTCTTTAACTAATTCTGAAAACGCATTACGCGAATTCATTACAAATTTTGAAAAATTAATCTCCGAAGGGCGGCAGTCAGGACACGACCAGCGTAAGCCATTATTTTTGTCAATGCTGTCAACGATTCTACCAGTTAGGTCGGCACAAGCGACTTGTGCATGGTTGTCGCATATCTAACACGATAGCGAAGCGGTGGCAACATCGAGTGCCTTCTTACACTTCGCGTAACAACAAGCCATAGTAGAGAGATTTAAGAAATAAAAATAAAAAAAAATAAAAAAAATGGATGAGGAAAAATTTAAAATATTTAAAATTAACTGAAGGATTTGATATAATACAATACAAAGGACCAAAAGCACAAAATTATTTATGAAGAAATTAAAATTTAATAAAATCACTTCACCAGAGAGTACCGAATAAATCAAATACCACCACCGATAATTAATAGAAATATACTAATTAACGCACAATTTAGTGAACGAATACAAGTTTATATGCAAAAAACAAATAAAATAGCGGAGAGCAAACTAAGCACGACTATTACAAGACACAGCGAAAAAGCTTTAGTTATGAAATATAGTGAACAAGAAAAATTAATTAAATCGAATCAAACAAAAATTGTGTTTAATAACAAATGTTATGCATGTGAATATTAGTGCATCGTAAAAATTTGGTCAATCAGACAAAAAAAAAGCAATTTTTCTATGACGTCGTTAATACAATATGGCGGCGCTCTAATGAGAACGCCTCCTACCGATAATGAGTGTGGTCCGATTTCTGTAACACCTTGGCGTCACCTTCTATTCCTAACATCATGATTTGTGGTAATGTTTTTTGCATGGAATATCAAGGAAACGCCTCTGTTAGTTATATTAGCTGTATAATTTAATTAAAATTTGAACAAGGCATCAATTAGAAATTGATATTTGTCGGGTTTTCTGAGTTTACGCGTTGATTATGATGGCGTCTGGACATTTTAATTGCTTTTTTTGAACAGAATATGTTCCGAGTGCGTGTTGCTGACGACTGTACTGTTTTCTTAATGACTTGCACTTCTTCTAAAACACGTGCCGTTCAAAATTTCCTACTCATATTTTTCTACCAGAACAACAATCTTAGCAACCCTGCATCGCTCAGTATTGCCTTCTCGCATCAACAATCAGGCTTACTTCTTGTCTCTGCAACAATACCTTATCGCAACATCTCTCTCTCAGGTCACACTCGGTTAAAGTGCAACCTCTCGCTCTTTAACCTCGCTCTAAGCAACAATGTGCAAACAAACTTACAGGCAGTCATACGTCACCACGTGCCGTCATAATTCCTGAAAGCTATGAAACCCTCATAACAACAGCAATAAAAACTCCGCATTCATCAGAAGTTACATTATTTGTATTTTCACATATGGTGTATTTTAAAACTAACAGGGTTGCTTATAATGACATAATTCATAACAGCCTTCCTGACGTTACACACGTCCTCGTGTGTCATAACTGATGAACTTAAACAATAAAATAAGAGGTGTTTTAGTGTCACGCCTTGTTTAAACTGAAACATTACAAAACGAGACATTACTTTATTTTGAAATTTAGAATTTTCTTTTCACTATGCCAAATTCTGAATCCCTCAAAGCTCATGTTATTGCGTACCTCTCACTAACGTAGGCCCTTACCGCAGTGATAGTCACCATGCAACAAAAAAGTCAACACACTAAGTCATGTACTCATTAATACTGGCAGCACAACATCACGGCTTAACCAAAGATGATGTCTAGAATACCGCATTGAAATCCATCAATGCCCTTTTCTAGTTGGAATCCACCAACGTACCGCATTAAAATCCATCAATGTCCTTTTCTAGTTGGAATTAACCAACTCATCTACGTCTTTCAACGTCTTCATTTTCATTTCACTGCACACTCTCTTGACTCTTGCTGCCTCCTGCAACGCTCACATGAATCTACTGTACTTTCTTTTAGAGCGTACGTGCATGATTGGTCTTTACAGGACCCTCGTGTTTCCGGACCCATCGCCTCAGCATCAAGTGCGCCACACGCCATGATCAGACAATTTCAGCTTTCACTTGTGCTTGCTGCTTGATGTCAGTGGTGTTGGGTCTATAGTCGTAGTGTTTCACAGTCTTTCTTTCCACAATCCTTTCTTTTGATTCACACTATCAATTATTCATTTCATCATCATCAAGCTCCACGGGAATCTATTTGTTTGACATGCTCTCATATATTCGTGCTAAAATTTGTACGTTCTTTTGTTGGACAATAATTTTAATAAATTTCTGTCACCTTCTAAAATCTCTGTTATCAAAAATGGTCCTTTGAAATTTGAATCCAATTTAGTTGGATGCCTCTTCATTCTTTAACAGGACATGATCACCAATTTTATATCTTATAACTCGTGCTTTATTTTGATCAAATCTTATTTTGTCATAGCTAGCATTTTATTCAATATTTTCTTAAGCCTTGTACTTTTAACATCGACTTTGTTTATTTACAGACATTAGACCAAATGGCCGTGCTTCTTTTCCAATAAGTAATTCTAAAGGGCTAAACTTAGTTAACCGATTAGTTTTAGAGTTCATGCCAAGCTGCACTTCAGGTAGTGCGTCTTGCCATGCACGTTGACTAGTTTCGACCGCTGTTAACATGCTCTTCAGCGTACTCATGACTCGCTCCACTTGCTCGTCTCGCACCAGTTGCTACTAAGTGCAACTCTATATTTTGAGTGGAGCAAAATTCGCGAAAACCAACACTAGCAAAACATCTACCCTGATCAGCAATTATATGATTTGCTATGACGAATAGCGATATAGATGCCTTCACTGCTTTAACACAACTTTCAGTATCAATTTTTATTGTGTGATGAAAATACATGTATTTAGTGAAAGTGTCTATTTGCACTATAACATATTCTTCTAAATCGTTTTTGCCGCTTAATTTGCCTGTTATGTCAATATGTATAGTATGCGATGGTATGTCGAACTTAGGGATAGAGTGAAATTCATTTGAACTTTGCCTGATGGTGGTTTAGATAACTTGCACAAATTTGCAAATTTGCGTACGTATTTAGACATATTGTGGAACCAGTAAAAATCATAAACTTTGTCTAAAGCCTTTTGCCAACCCAAATGCATTAGTGATTCATGAACATTATTAATTACGGACCACATAAAATCTCTTGGTATGACCGGTAAACGTCTAGTTTTTTCGTTTCTCTGGATTTTTCGGTAAAGAATTCCTGCTCTCAGTTCATATGTTTGTGCAAGGTTATCAGTTATCTCATTATTACTTAGTCTTGAAACGAGTGTTGATATATCCGAGTCTGTTTGTTGTTCAGCCAGGAGCCAATCATTTGTAATTTCGGTTAAATGAACTCGTTTTTCGACCATATTACTTGACTTATTGATTACTTTAGTTTCCCAGGCAAATGATTACGAGAAAAGAAATCTACGTGCGCCGTACACTGACCCTTTTTATATTCGATATCGAAGTTGAAAGACTGCAAGTAAGCCCACCAACGATGGACTCTTGGCATTAAATCGGTTTTAGTAAAACTGGCCTTTAATGAGCTGCAATCTGTAAACACTACAAATTTGAGACCTTTCAAGTAATGCCGGAAATATTTTACTGCATTGAAAACAGACAATGTTTCCAACTCGTAAGAATGGAATCTTGATTCGGTTGGTGATGTTCTCTCAAAAATAGTCAGCACTGGCTTGTTGGTTAAAATTGTTATAACCCTTTGGCGTATTTGCTCATGTTCCGTAATCCAATAAAAATTATTATTATTTATCTGAAAAGCCTGGCACGAATTGTACAAAGTATATTACCCAATAAATTGTCTCAATTGAGTAACAGGTTCTGGAAGAGGTAACCCTACCAAAGCTACGATTTTTCGTGGATTTGGTCAAATTTCACCCGCTTCAATTTCATATCCAAGATATTCCAGCTTCTTTTTGAGGAAGGAAAATTTTGCGATATTAAAAGAAAAACTTGCTTTTGATAATATTTCTAGTATTATTTGCAACCTTTCAAACGCTTAGTCCTTAGTTCCAACGACGATCATTATGTCATCTATGTAAATGACGACATATGTATAGGCTAGTTTTCCCAAGACTTTAATAACAGACCGACGGCGCATTTTTCAAGCCAAAACTCATATTGTCCTTCGGCGGTGACAAAATCCGTTTTCTCTATGGAATTGGGATGTACCGGAATTTCATAAAATCCGCTGGCCATATCTATACAAGAGAAGTATTTGGCGCCACTCAACCTTGGAATTTGGTCAGATATGAGAGGCAATGGATATTTATCTGAAATTGTATTTAAGTTTAACTGGCGATAATCCACACAAAGACTATCAGAGCCATTTTTCTTTTTGACAAGCAACGTGGGGCTGGCAAATGGGGAGGTCTTATTATATTTGCTGACAACAACTCATGTGTCTTGCATTTCACGAGTTGCTTTTCTTCTGAGCTAAGTCTGTATGGTCGCCTCTGAACTGTCATATTGTAATCAATTAGACTTATTAATAGTTGTCCCGTTATTGTTCGAGTTTGCGGAAGTTCATTTATAAATAATTCAGAAAATGGTTTTAAAATTTCCAATAATCGAATTTTATCACGGCCACTTAATTCAATGTCATTTTCAATAAGAGATTCATAACTAACGAGGGTGTATTCACATATTCGAATAATTGAGAGAATCTGCAATCTACTACAAACAGAAATATTTCCTATACCTCTTAAGATTACAACATTACAAATTCTTTTTCCAGAAAATCTTGCTGACATAGTTTCTTGCACTAATGAACATTCAGCAGCAGAGGCAAAATAAAAAGGAAAGCATTTAAATAGGATAGCATTTCTCACGGATGTTGCTCGTCTTCGGTGTTGCGCTGTCTTTAGTACAAGCCGTCGCAACATGTCCCATTTCTCCGCTGTTGTAACAAGTAATAGAAATAATAACAACATCAAAAGCACAGCTGTTACAATATTTGTATTTCACACATGGTACATTTTCAAAAATAACAGAGTTGCCTATATTAAAGTAATTTATAATATCCGGCATTTTTGTTTCTCCCCTCAAATATTTATTCATTATAAAAAGTGTAACAGTGATTTTGCAGCACTGACGCGCTAAATTTACAATTACCTTTCGAATTAAATTATACCCATAGGGTCTATAGGAATTAATTGTTAACAAAAACCAAACAAAAAAAAAAAAATATATGTAATAAAAGGAAATGGCACAACCATTAGTACTAAATGTAAATTTAATTTTCCACTTTAAAAGTCACTGGAAGAAAATGCAGTGACCGTGGCCTGTTGGCTGTGCGATAATCTCGCTCATGTCAGTCTTGGTCTGCGGTGGTCTTGTCCGAATTGTCGTTCTACGGAAATAAATTTTTCTTAATTTGGTAAAGGATGATAAGTCTTTAGGTTCTAAACTTGAAACTTATGAAAAGTCCTTAGAGGAGTACAAATGTGTCGAACTTGTCTACTAAAAGGAAGAAGGTCAAATCTTCCAATAAAAATATGCCCATAATTACTATAAATGAGGACGTAATCCCTAAGACTCCTAATGGCATTAGCAATGCAGATAGGGGACAGGTGTTTTCTACATCCTTGGCTGAATCACTGGTGGTTGATAGTGTCATTCTACCAAGTTCTGCTCCTTCAAATAGTGTTGATATTGCTATTCAACCAAATTCTTATAAATAGCTTAAATCTAAAGCTGTCTTTATATCCCGACTAGCTGCTGACACTTCAGAAATTGATGTAAATCATTACATTACTTCGAAAGTTCCGTTGATAGCCAATATTAGTATAATGAAATTCAGATTTACTCACAAAAGGGCGATATCATCTTTTATAATTATTGTTCCTGTTGATCACTTTCAAAAACTGCTTAAACCCGAGCCAAGTAATTGTATTGTTCATGAATGCAACTACAAAAAACGGGAAAAGGCACCATTAGCTGATAGTGTTGCTGATAAAGTAATTTCAAAGCAAAAAAACGAAAAAAAGGCGGCAAACCAAATCAAATAAATTGTTCTCTGCCGTCTACTCTGTTTCTTGTTTTTCAAAATGTGAGAGGTCTCAACTCGAAGCTTCAACAGTTTGTAACGAACTGGCTAGCCGTGGTATGCTCGCCGCGTCCAGAGTTCGTTGCAGAAATTTATAATTCCTGGTTACGGTGGATATATCTAGCAATACTAATGTTCCGTATGAAATGAGT
>JBAMBQ010004487.1:0-22293 GCA_037044495.1 Stegana nigrithorax | reverse complement strand
TCAATAAAGACAAGCAATTGTCATCAAAGCATGAGTGTGAGCAGCACATGCATAGCAAAGGAAAGAAACACAACAACATAGAATCGGACAGTTTCTGAGTGCAAGCGAACGCGTTAAGTCAAATTAGTTAGTGATTTTCACCGAACGTACAAGTGCAAGTGAAATTAAATAAAGAAAATTTTAATTAAAGAAAGTAAAATTAAATAAAATAAAGAAAAAGGTTAAGCGGCGGCAGAGCCACTGATCACAGCATGCATTGCTGGCTACAATCCTACGGGATTGCAACGAGACACCACCGCGTTGTGGCTACAAGGTCCAGACTAAGCGGCGCACTGTGCTCCCACTGGACACCAGGCTGCTGCACGAACAGGAAAAGTTGAAGCATATGCTCGAGCAGTGAATAGGATTTGGAAACAGTAGACACAACAAGTAAGTGGAAAACAGCCACAGTTGTGGTGTATCGTGCATTGAGTGAATAATGTGTTAAATAAACAGGTGTCACACGCGGCCAAATTAGCTACCTTCGGCACCGCAAGGGCACCGAGAGCGTTACCACCGAAGCGCAGGGGCGGCGAACTAACAAGGCTAGTCCGCTTGCGTGCAGATTAGTTGAGTGTCTCCAAAGAAACAACCGACGCAGCAACGCAGCAGAATGCACAAAAGGAAGCAGCGCGCATCGAGGACGCAATAAGAAGTCGGAAGGGTCCTCGCAAGCACACGCAAGTGAACACCAACCTCGTTAAATTAACTTAAGTTTCTTTGTGTTTATATAAACTCTCGGCCTAATTACGCTGCGCGTAAGCACGGCTGGTACACAGATGCGTATTACGCAGTGTACATAGTTATTTTGTAACTAGTTTTAAGATTCACTTTTGTCGTCGCAGGGTCAACTGCACTAACGGATGCAATAGTAGACCGATAAATATATATATATATATACATATATACATACATATATATATGCAGGTATACCATACATATATAGAAACATGCGCGTCGTACGCGCTTAGATGAGCTCAGTCATTTCGTTTTTTTTTTATTTTCTGCGTACACTACAATTCGAGTTTAATACGAATTCAAGGCTAATTATAAGTAAGTTTCTTTTTGAGTATGATTTAGCCTAAGCTCTCTAAGCTCTCTTTCCTTTAGGTCTGGTCTTTACAGTTAGAGCGACTGGCTGTTATAAGTAGCTCCATGCCCTCGCATTGGTAGGGTGGGTAGAGACGGAGCGGTAGCCTTCCACCTCGGCCTCTAGTGTTCTCCTGGTAGTATTGGTAGTATTCATTTGTTGGTTGACCCGATATCTTTCTTTTACGGGTGCACCGGAACGGGCAATGACATGTCGCCCGGTGTTATTTTCTCCTAAGCATTGTCTCTCTACTATCCTTTTGTTGTTTAGTTCACTTTTCCCTTGGGTGAACTCCCCGAATTTTGTTTTCCTTTTAGAGTGCATCTACTATTTTGTAGTGCGTTGCTCCAGAGAAGCCACAGGAACGAACCCCGCCAAGGCGAGCTAGGCCATGGAAGCATGCTGCACTCACCCCGGATCAGTTTCTCTGAGGATGGACGGCGCGCGCTTTGGTTGCGGTGCATAGCCAAGCCAGCCGCTATACATGTGACGTTTTATGTAAGTGATCATGGTGCATAGAGTTTTACGCCTACACGTATGCATGATTTTCTTTTAGTCGCACGCACATAACCATCATCAAGGAGACACACGCATATAAATTCAACTGAAGATGTCAACATGAAAGACACGCAGAAACACACACACATTACACGTGGGAGCTTCGATTGCTTGTTATGGCTCGGTGCAACATGCAATCACAAAATAAGCCTTCTCTGCCAACTTTGGTATAATTTTTAATTTAAAATGTCAATGGGCAACTTACGCCAACATACAGGCAAACAACAGATGACCAAAATCGATTCGCCTTTCGATGTTAATCAAGAATATATGTATATATATATATATATACTAGCAATCCCAGCGCGCTTCGCTTCGCGTTTTTTTTCTGTTCAGTTTGTGTAACCATCTTCGTTTGTCAAGCCCGTTAAAAGCATGAGAAAAAAATAGAGCACATGCTTTTTCTTTGTCCAATTAGTAATTCCTTCAAATATCCTAATTACAATCTGATAAAACATTTTATATTATATGACAACAAAAAAAACAACAAACACAATAATTCTAAGCAGTGACGAAACGATGCTCTGTGAGCATAGTTCGGCTATTCTTTCGGCTTTTCGTTCGGTAAGACAACAAAGTCGTCGTACAACAAAATATAAAGTTTTTATGTTGATTGCTTTATTGTATTTGTAAGAACTTAATGAATGCAGAATACCGATTTATTTTTCAAAAATTTTTATAAATCTTATATGAGCAGTGAGAAATGTTCACTTTTGACGAAAAATGCAAAGCAAATTATATCTCTGTTCGGAAGTACGTATGTTTGCGAACAATTATTTTCAACCATGAAATTAATCAAAAATGACTACCGATCCAGACTGACGGATGCACGATTAGAAAGCTGCGTACGTGTAGCTACCTCATCAATTTCGGCTGATATTGATCAGCTTGCATCGAAAAAACAATGCCAAATTTCTCATTAAAGATTTCATGTAAATTCGTTTCTGTTCTTTTCTTGTTTTTTATTTTGCATTAAAATTTATATATGACTTTTTTTTGATTTTAAAATTTTTTTTTAATAAATAAATAAAGTTTTGTAAATTATTAATAATAATTACTTTATGTGCGGCCCGCCAAAAAATCTGTAAAATTTAAACTGGCCCGTTGATTAAAAAGGTTGCTCACCCCTGATCTAGTGCAATTTTCGTTGTTATTGTAACGAAATATGTAAAATCATTGTTTATGAACCAATTTTAATAAAAAAAATAGAATGGCAGGGCTATAGTTTTTCCTTGCAACAACCCTTAGACTCAATGGATATTAATAGAATCCTTCGGACAGCTTCATCGTACAAGTTAACATGTTTTACATGCAACGACAAAACACGCGCATAAGCGTTGCATAAGCGTGTCAATGCGCTTCCACAGAAAAGATATCAAAGCGCTTGAAACGACACATCAGCGTCTGGACAACATCCGTAACCAAAAGCGCACGAGGAGCAACGTCAGCATACTTGACACAAGAGCATCAACACGCAACAACCGCTGTTGCGTCGCTGCCGCCACAACTGACCACTGCTGCCGACCGCTGCTTCGCTGGGTAGTTTTCATGCTAGGTATTGTAATTATGTATAATTAGTTCTAAACTGGTGTTCAATAAAAGTTGCTTACAGCAAAGTATTCGGGTTTTATTATTCCGAATAACCAAAAGTGTAATTACCAAAATATAAATTTCACTTTGAATAAATAAAAAGTACAACTACCATGACATTTGTTACTTTTAATAATTCACACATGTGTAGGTGTGACAATCTGCAATATGTCATTAATTTTTAATGGTGACAAATGGTTTGCCATATCTTTCCGATCATTTAATAATGATTTCAATTCTTTGACGATATCAATCAATCATTTCACAAATATATTGGATCAGTTAACCCTGATAATGCCGATAGAAAATAATTTTTCTCTACACTCTCTGTATTTTGTAGTTTCGGTTTACTATATAAATACGATCGCACCGAAATTGTACACAACATTAACTAATTGAATTAGCAGCAAGTACATCGTGCATTATTTCCATGAAATTGCTGCTAATTTCAAAGTAAATAAGAAAACAATGTGAGCTTTGTTGCGAGACCAAATATGATTGTGCATCAATAGCTAGGGAACGGAACATAGTATACGATCCGTTGTTGGGTTAACTTGCTGTGAAAATTACCGTTATCTTCAAGGCAACAATTTTTTTTGCTTGTTTTTTTCCATTGTTTAAATTTGTATAAGCAAACTTATACAAATTTTCACTTGAAAACCAAGAGACAAAATTCTTTATTATAACTTTGAGTTCAGTATGCAGTCTTTTATACAACTAAGGAAATACCTAATATACGGTACTTCATTAAGGACTTGACAACTTATTTTTTAAATAAAATGCAAAAAATTAAATTTGAGATATCTCAAAAATTTTTTGTATGTACTACCAGAATATTTATGAATGGAATTCGATTTCGTTGATACGTCGATATGTTGTACCCAGATTTCGATGACTCGGCCGCACATTTCGAACGATACGGACGCTATTTCTCATTCAATATTGACTATGAGCTCCTCTAACGTTGCCAGCTTGTTGACATAGACCAATTATTTAATGTAGTCCTATAAATAAAAGTCTAGAGGCGTTAAATCACACGATATCGGCGGACAATCGACCGGTCCGTTTCTCGAGATAACACGTTCACCGAGTTGAGGCTTCAATAACTCGATTGTTGCAGCCGTTGATCAAGTGGCTTTAGTTCTTGAGTCAGATTAATCTTGTCAAGGTGTATACCAAGATCATAATTCGTATTAAGCAGCATAATTTGTATTAATGTGGTCTGGGAGAGGCCTACTTCTTGAGAATGCCGTGAAATTTACTGATTTGACTCATTTGCGACGGAAGCCTTTATGGTAGCAATATTCTTCACACTTCGAGCAAAACGGAGTCTCACTGGACTTGAAATTTCGGTAGAAAATTTTCATTATTTGTAAACGTTGTTCGTTCGTGTCCTTCTCCATGATGAAAACGTTGACTTTAATGAATATTTTGTTACGCAGAGATTGGTAATTGGATTATGTTTTAATTTACACGGAAAGTTTGAAGTTGTCTAGTCGCTAATGAAAAATATGTTTATGTTTTGATTTTTGCTAAAGAGAAAAAAAAAAAACAAAAAAAAAAACATAAAAAAATACCAAACACATTTTTACTACCAAAAACTAAGCCCACAATTTGAGTTTTGCGTCTTTAAAAAAGAACATTTGTATCAATAAGTTTTTCTTGGATAATTCATTCCGAGGAACTGTCAACATAATTTGGAGGGCTCATTCAACTATACAAAGAGTGTAAAATCGTTATTTAAAATGTGGCCAAATAGCTTCTAATTACTTTTGACCTTTAATGATAAAAACTAAAGGTACGATCGTTCCTTATTTTCAAAACATAATAATACAAAAACACGAAACTATTAAGGAAATAAAATTTCCTTTTTCATGTCTTTACTACATATTGTATTCGCCGTTGGCTGCGTGAAGAGTCATCATAAAAGTAGAGGAGAACCAGAACCGACATTCCAGTTAGTTCTGGACTTCGGCATAAATCCTACCAAGTTATCGGGGGTAGGATTGTCGTCGAAAGCTGCACCGAGTATTCGGCAGAAAACCTGGAGCAAGCAAACGCGCAATGCATCGCTTTTGCAGGAAAGGCACAGATGCAAATCGTCTTGGCCAAATCAGTGACGATACGTCCTGAAGCATTCATGAGCGCTGAGGAGCTAGGTCTGGTGAAAGTTAACTTCCATGTGTGACCTTACCTACCTTATGTATAAGTTTGGGATACGACGCTGAGTCGATCGGCCCTTGGTAGAGGTCTCTTGTTCACCCAGACAGTTGCTTCTCGCTGCAGCATGTTGAGCAGCTCCCGAAATATACTGGACGCATGGAGAATTTCTGCTCTCTCACTAACCATTAGTTCGGTCGGAACCATACCTGCGATCATAAGTGCCCCACCATCATAAATCGTCCTTACGTAAATAGAGAATGCTCGATTTAACTACGCTCTGCAGCAGTAGCTGGCGCCGTTGTTTGGACTTCTAGCATTCAGAATAATAAGGCGGGAAAACGCCCTGGTGGTTTCCGCTGCTTTGCTCTTGGCGTACTGGAGATGTCCAGATACTTGATAGATCAGCTGGTGTGTAGTGGTGTTGCCGACTTTTGTTTGCGCGTTCATAAATTTCTTCTGTGATGAAATGAGAAGTGCCTTTGTTTTATGTTCAGCGAGTTGGAGGCTGGCTTAGCCACTTGTAGACTCTGCATTGCAGATTCGTTCGGCTTCCTCCAGATCTTTAACCAATATTGCAGTGATAGTGGCACTTGAGAGCATTTACTGGCACAGGATTGCGGCATCCATAACGTTCTAAACGTAGACATTGTGCAGAGCTCTGTGGGACTCTGGCTCAGGATGCAAAGTGTGTGGTAGCTGCAGAGCAATGTTTGGAATGGCGACAGATCCTGAGCCTTTCCTGCCTTTCCTGGTGTCTTTTAAGGAGCATGAAAGCAGTAGGCCTGCAACACTGCTATATGTTCACTAGTAGACCTATTGGTGATGGCGTCTGTAAGAGCATCTGGTTTGCAAACTGAAAGTGCAAGCTGACAGGATAGAGTGCGTGATTGCTAGCGTCTCATAATCAGGGTTAATCGAGGGAGTTACAACGTTGAACTAACCATTCCAGGTTGAGCGCCTGTGGCTTGAGCCCACTTGGAGTATGTGACCTTTACCCAGAAATGACATGTTGCCCTACATTTAGTCATGCGATGTCGACAATGGTTAATGGAGCACGGAATGGCGTTTCTGACCATCTTCTACAAGGTGATTCATTTAGAAGTTGTTTCTTTTAAATTGTAAATAAAACAAACAAAGAGAAATTGGATGAAAGAACATTTTCTGAATTAACTTTTTGAAAATAATTTCATTCAAATGTTGGCCGCGACTACGCCGCATGCGGTCCGTTCCGGAGGTTAAATTTTGGATAACTCTTTCCAGCATTGCAACCGGTATATTATCAATTACGCGAGTGATGTTGACTTCCAAGTCTTGGATCGTAGCTGGCTTATCGGCTAAGACTTTTGACTTCACATAAAGCCAGAGAAAAATTAAAAAGGTGTGATATCACACGCTCTAGGCGGGCAATGGCAGGTCCGAAACACGAAATTAACTGCTCACCAAAATAATTTTTCAATAAAGCCATTGTGTCGCGCGCTATATGTATGAACCAAATATCGCCAACACTTCGGGCTTCAACTTCAGCCAATAGAAAGTCCGTTATCATGGTGCGGTAACGGGTGCAATTGACGGTAATGTTCTGTCCGGCCTCATTTTTGAAGAAATACGGACCGATGATTCCATTAGCCCTTAACCACACCAAAAGGTGTATTTCTGTGGATGTAACGATAGTTCGAGAGCCTCTTCAGGTTGCTCCTCAGCCCAAATGCAGCAATTCTGTTTATTGAAATAGCCATTGAGCTAGAAATTTGCCTCATCACTGAACAAAATTCGACGAAAAACAGCGGATCTTCGTTGAGCTGTTCCAGAGCCCATTTGGAGACTTTGTTGCGGTGTGAGTCTTTCCATGATGATTTGTCAAACACTTCTTAATAAAAATAACATGACACTATGACACTAGTCACGCTTGATTTGTGAAAAAAACCCAATTGATAAAAAAACCTCTAATTGAACCACACACTATAAAGCCATCAAGGGTTCTAGCAAACTATTCAAGTTAAAGTTACTGTGGAGATTGGCACATGTTCGAGTTATTGCCTTTGAAAGGTTTGCTGAGGATAGCCAAGGCCACTCATCCATCCAGGATAGTTTGAGCGAGCCAGTCTTGTGCTGCTTCACAATAAGGTTCAGTTGACTGAACTTCAATTCTGGTTGAGATGGCGGACTTTCCTCAAGTAACTCGCGCATTTAATCACCCCGAATGTCTGCTTCCTTTTGGCCGTCTGTACCTTTTTGTGGTGTCTGCTAACTTGGATGCTTCTATATTTGTGTGATTTACTAGGCGTTTGTGGTAGTTTATGGCTATTTTATGGATATTTCCCTAACCCTTTCGATGCGAAGATCCCGATGAAACGAAATCCCTGGTTTATAATATCCCGCACTTTATTTTAGAATTTTTGGAAGACTCAAAGCAGGCTGAACTGGAGTCAGTATCTGCTTATATACCAAAATTTTATTTTCAACTGATAAGGAAGACTTTCTGCCAAGAAACCAAAATAGTTGTCTATAACGAATATCTAATTCTTGACGTTTCATTTTTGTTGCTTCCATTTGAGTTTGACGTCAAGATTCATCCCTAGGTATTTTGCATGAATGACCGGGTAGAGAACCTAAGTCACCGTATAATGCACCGGCTTCAATTGTATCAAAGAGACTAGATGCATCTGTGAGAAAGAAACATCGAATGGTAATTGACTACCAAAAGATCATTTCGGATTTGAGGGAAGGGTATAAGACCCCAATTAAAGAAAGTAGAATCTATATTAAGTTTTCTATTCACCAAAATTTTATGATCATCCTTGAGCTTAATGGTACTGGTGGTCTGTTCCACAGTAACGACCAATAATGGTTAACATCAGATTTATCTACTTGACAAATATTATTTTCTAAAGATTAGAAATACTAATTAATAAAACTAGGGAAATTAAATTAAAATTAATAGAACTATAAAAAGTAAAAATTAAAACAAGTATCTAACTCTATCTTATTTCATTAAATCTGGAAGTAAAAAAATATTTTACAGCGTGAAAATTAAAAAGCTGCTTGTTGGTATAAGGATCACATCTAGCTTTATTAGTTGTAATGAGAATGTGAGAACTTAAGTTTGGGACGTATCAAAACATTTAAATAGTTAAATTCGTGCTAAAGTACAACCATTTAAGTAGTAAGTATATAACGTGGGTTTACTACGACTAAATGATATTATTTTACATTTTTCAGAATTTAGGTAAAGAAAATTATTGTTTTACCATTTAGAGAGTTGGTCGAGATCATCTTGAAGAAAACTATGATCACGAAGAGAGTCAAGAGTAAAACACAGTTTTACATCATCAGTGAACATAAGCACACGAGAATACTTAATAACTGATGCAAGGTCATTTAAAAAAAACAAAAAACCTAAGTGGTTACCTTGAGGAACACCAGAATCCGTCTGAAGATGCCAAGCAAATACACTGGAAACAAGTGACAGCCGATTCATTAAAGATTATGCAACTATAGTTTAACTGCTAACATCTATGTTAAGAGGCGAATTAGATCTCGCTATGTGCAGTTTTATCTCAAGATAATGAGCCCATAACTTACATTTCCCGTAAACTCAGCACTACCGAACAAAATTATGCTACAAGTAAAAAAGAGGTGTAAGCAATTTGGACCTTAAATACACTACGCTATTTCTTATACGGTGCAAAAGTAATCCTTAACATTTAGATTAAGCAATAAAAATAATAATGCGAAATTAAAGGGATGGAAGAAACAATTGGAAAAACCTAACTACTAGCTCATTTATAGACAAGGTCATTCGAAAGTGGTCGCCGACGCTATCTCTAAGCCACCAATGATCAATTCTCTAACTTCGACAATTCACAGCAATGACAGCTCCGTCTACAACTTAATCCCATCTAAAGACATACCAATTATCGTATTTAAGAAGAACTTATCAGATGAATAAAACCCAACCATCCTAGTAAGAACTTTCAAGAACATTTGGAAAGTACCGTTCCGTTTTCCAGAACAGAGAAAAGGCCAGTAGACCTATTCTTAAGAAGGACTGTGACTGAGCTTATGAAAAACACAAAAGGCCAACTATGACAAACTTTTAATAATAGACCAAAGATATAACTTACCATAACAGAAATAGGCAGGATATAAAAACTTACACACCAGGGGAAAAGATTTCTATGAAAGAAAACAAAAGATTTGGGACAAAGCTAACCAAACGATACAAAGACGAGATAGTGAAAGAGTATGGAAATTCAACAATAATAACATAATCTGATAGAGTCATCAATAAGTCTAATAAGCAACTGAGCATGGAGGAGTTAATACCAACAAATGATTCCCGCAAATAACGAACTACTAATCATAAACAACAAGTAATATCACGACATATGATGGATTGAATTAGTTATGACGCGTATGGCGCTGTTAATAAATGGTAAATAAATAACACAAAACTCATAGGGTTGCAATAATATTAGTTGTAAAGAAATAATTCTCCAGCAGATACAACGACCGTCTGCTAAACCACAAGAACCGGCTGGCTAGATCCCTGGCTACCTCAGTCCCCATAAAGAGACTTAAACGACGTAACTTTAGACATCTAATCTAGAGACTGGTCTAACATCGGCCCTTTTGTTATTTAATGTTAAATTGTTATTTAATGGTAAATTGTTACTTAATGTCAACTTGTTATTTAATGTTAATGAAGTCTAAACTAAGAAACCCTTTTGTAACACAAAAACTGGCGAATGTATAACTATTTTACACCAGGTGTCTCATAGCACAAACTGAGTGCTGAGAACGTCTAGATAACATTAATAATAAAGAGATATGACTAAAACAAAAAAAAAAAAAAAAAGAAATAATAAGTAAATAAATTTTAGAATTAAAACGTTATTCATTCATTCATTCTTCATACGAAAATTGTTTGTAAGTGCAAGTCTAATAGGTACAATATGTAATATTTTGTTTTATTTGGATTCTATCTAAGTTAATGTAAATAAAGCAAAAAAAAAAAAATAATCATTATTAACTTATATAAGTTTGTTAACATGTGTTATGTCCAAATTTGAGCTCAAATGGATCGTGTGTCGCTCGTGTAAAATTTTTCGTGGAAAACACACACTTACAATAAATTGTCTCTTCCCGCACGAGCAAAAAACAACTCATCATCTTCTAATTGCACCCGGTAAAGCAACGAATAATAGACAAACGCCTGCCTGTCCGTCTGTATGAACAAACGCATCTCGGAAACGGTTAGACCTACAATCACTAAATTTGGCACGAAGACTCTCCCAATCCATAGGCATAACAAGTTAGTTCTTTTTCGATATTCGTCTTATAACATATAGCTGTCATGGGAACGATCGGGCGAAAACCCACATTTAGTAACAAAAACCCTTTGGTTTTCAAGATATCGTTACCAACTTTTGGATTTAATAGTTTTAGCTAATGCCAAATTACATATCTAAATATTCTATATATCGGTTTACTATATCATATAGCTGTCATAGAAGCGATCGGCCGAAAAACAACATTTACTGGGAAAAACTTTTTTGTTTATTAAGATATCGTTACCAAATTTTGTATTTAATGATTTTAAGCAATATCCAATCATATTCCCGAATATGATAAATATCGGTTTAATATTACATACAGATGCCAAAACCATATAATTACACTTTAGAAGTGCAACTGCTGCACAAAATTTTAATGAATGAAGTTTTAGTTACTATGTATAATATATATGAAGTAGGAAAGAAACAAAGCAATTCATTATTGCTCTCTTTAGTCACCGTTGCACAGTAGTGCAACATCGGCAATAAATATTATAGAAATCATTACTAATAAACATATTAGTGGTCAGTCATATTACTGGCGTACTGCCACAATGTGCACAACAACAATAACATTCATATAAAATGAGTCTGGGAATATTTTAATATTTCCACACTTATTTCCAGCAGCTACGTAAATTTTGTCTGAGCAAAATCTACTCTCTCGTTTTTTTGCTTATTGTTTCATAGAATCAGTACAATCAGTAAAGCATATTTTATCTCTCTCTTACTCATGCGTAATCAATCATTCTCTACGCTGCAGACGACCACGCACAAGACAATAAGCATTGTTTTGAGAGTCTCCCTACATCGTATCTGAAGCATCTAGCCTTTGATTTCTGTTACCGTTTTTTTTTTTTGGACTTACAGCTCGTTAAGAAACTTTCACCTAAAAAAAAAAATTTTTTTCTTCAGATATCCTTACATAATAAGTACAAAATATTAAAGCAACAAAAAATATATTCAGTTTCGGATTAGGTACAGGGTTTTCAATACTCGGCTTTCTAGTAATTTATAAATACACTTAGGAGTGTAGGACGACTCAGGACATAAAACTAAAAATGAGGCTTTGCGCCTACATGCTCAGTAAATAGTTGTGATTTTCTTATACAGCAAAATATTCAAAAACGTACAATTAGTGCTATCGTATATATCAAATTATGTGTTATTTCTATAAAGCAACTATTGCAAACTAAAGCAACTAACTTGTCTTTGTACACTTGTATGAAATGTTTATTAAAATCGGATAATAAATAGGACATATGTAATCACGGTTTACAAATTTCATAACAATAACAGAATTTACAGTTACTTGTTGTAAGGGATACACTTAAAACACCTCGCTTACTCTCTTTTGCAAGATTCACTTGGATATTTTTTCCAACTAATTGACCACTATCTAGGTACAATATAACATATCTATCTTGAGACATTTTCAACATTTTCAAGTAATGAAGTATTGCTGGTTGCTACATTGTGTTTTGTTACATTGTTTAACGCTGATTATTTTCATATGCTTCATTTGCGTTGGGGTTCGATTTAGAACAAAGAATTTTTTGGTACTTTAAATATTTTAAAAGAGAAAATAAAAAGTAATTAAAATTTGCATTCCTAAGAGAAGTGTATTTTTGAACCAAATCACTTTGATCAGATTTTTGGAAAATTTGTTGTGCAAACAATTTTTTATCCAAATAATCGAGTAACAAAAAACGCAAACCGAAACACCAGTAAACTGGTCGATGTTACTGCCATCCAAGCAGTAACTGAAACATAAGTAGTAATGTCTAAAATTTAATGTAATAACGGACAGCACAGGTATACTGCAGTAATTTTTTAATTTTAAAATTTTATCGTGTGTGCCTTATGCACAAATCGAATTTTCTTTAAATTTTTTCTTAAGCGCTCTTTGCCAAAAAAAGAAGAAGCTAAATAATTCAAATAGACTGATATACTCCTTCTTCTTTTAACGCATGTTTCCATTACATATTGCATAAAATTGCTTATACACGTGTATTAAAAGCAAAAGCAAATGAAATTACCAACGAAAACAACAACAACCACAATACACAAAAACTGTTGTGCCGCTGTTGTCTTTCTGTTGCGAACAACCACAGAGCGAAACTCGGGGAAGCTGTTGTCAGAGAATATGTATAATAAGAAGATGCATGACCCCGTTGAAAACGTTTCCACCTGGGTCTTGTCGCCAGGACCTTGCCGTAAGATGGCGTGGGACCCGGACTTTATCGTAAGGTGGCATATATTTTTTTCGGTGGTAGTTGCATGTGTATGTGATGATGGTCTTCATATACACAGCGTTTTTTTGATTGTAGTTGTTGGGCTAGCCGATTGCGCATATTTTTGTTGCGCTTGTTTCTTTTTCGGTAGTTGTCATGTTTGTATATGTGTGAGGTGATTGTCTTCATATACAAAGCATTTTTTTGGCGATTGACATTTTTTAGAAGTTTCATTTGTGAAGCTACAGTCGAAACTCGATAATCCGAAGAATGATTGCAGGCCCAATTCAGACTATCCAATATTTAGGATTTCTGAATTGTTTTAATATATGCAACTTTATTAAAGAAAATCACAAGGGTCAATGAAAAAATAATAATTAATTTATTAGTTGTATATAAACATATAGTTATTTCCGTTAAAACAATATAAATCCACTGAAGACATAAGGAGAACATTCGATTCGGATTAAAGAATTGCAATTTATCATCAGGATCAGCAAGTAATCGGATTATCGAGTTTCGACTGTAGTTCATTTTTCTCGCTTTTTATGAAATATTGGCTCTTCTTCTTCGCTGTTACAGGCATTTAAATTCTCAATGTTGCTTCTTCTTAGCACTTTGACTGTATGAATGAAAAAAGTCAAAGCCAATTAGAATATTTTGCGCAAATTATGCATTATTTGTAAAAATAAGTGTGTGCAAAATATATTTATTTAAATATGATGCAATTATTCAGTTCATATGGAACAAAAGTTGGGCTGGCGTTGAACTGAACTGCAGTTGAATCGATACACCAGTTCATTTGGCTTGTAGAGGAGTGCTAAAAACACTTCAATAAGGAAATTGCAGGCTGACTACACAAAGTATGAATAGTTGGTGGAATATTAATATTGGTCTTTTACTATTCGCTTCAAATGTTAGACACATTTAAGGATTTCAAACAAAGAAAGCCTTGCATCGCACCATCGCAGTTAGAAATGCACATCGGCATAATGCATGATTAGTGCAAAATATTCTAATTGGCTTTAACTTTTTTCATGCACACAACCAAAGTGTGAAGAAGCAGCGTTGAGAATTTATATGCCCGTAGCAATGAAGAAGCAGAGATAATATTTCTTAAAAAGCAAGAAAAAATAAAAAAGCTAGGCAATTGAAACTTCTAAAATAATGACAAATTCTTTTCTGCACGCACACACAAATTCATGTATTTCAAACGGTACGCTCGATGAACGACTTTTCATATCAGGCTCACATAAAAAGCAGAATGAATTGCCCGTAGCAATTAAGAAGCAATTTTCTCAAAACGAAGAAATATGAGCTAGTTGGCAATTCAAACTTCTAAAATTCTTTTCTGCACGCACACACAAGCACGTGTAATTCAGACGGTACCGTCAAACAGCGACTTTTCGTAGCAGGCACTCATAAAATGTAGCAAGCAAAGGAATTGTCTGCAGCAAGAAATTTGCGCACACAGCAAATTCAACAACAAAAAAATTCTTGGAATACCAAAAAATGGCAATCGGACACACATGACAACTAGAAAAAAAATTACCAACAAATAATATGCGCAATCGGCTAGCCCAACAACTACAATCAAAAAAACCCTGTGTATATGAAAACCATCATCACTCACACATGCAACTACCACCGAAAAAAATATATGCCATCTTACGGTAGAGTCCAGTCCCCACGCCATCTTAAGGTAGGGTCCTGAGCCCAGGACCCACGTACAAATTTTTTCAACGGGGTCTTGCGTCTTCTTATTATACATATTTTCTGACATTACTATGTCAAAAAGAAAGAAAGAAAGAAGTCGTTACGCTGCACGAAAGTACACCCATGATCAAAATAATAAGTTATATCAGTTTCTCAAATACCAATGAATTTCCTTACTTTTATATAATGATTAAGCATAGAGAATAAGAATTAATTTTACTTTTGAGAATATATTAGCAGAAAAAGAATTTATAAAATTTTAAAGTGAAAATAGTTAAATGTACTTATTATTTTTATCATGGGTGTACATCGAAACATATTTAGTTTATCAGTTCTATTTCGGTGCAGTCATAGTGCAAAAAAAGTCTTTATTGTCTTATAAATATTTATAAATATTTGTAACTATTTCGTAACTATTGGTATTTTCGACACCAAAAAAAAATCTCTTTTTGTTGCTTTCGTCTCTACTAGTTACTATTTTTGTACTTAATGAAAAAGTAAGTGAGTCGCAAGTAAGGTTTTTGATTTTGTGGGCGGAATTGTGGGAAGAAAATGATAGTTTTGAAGAAAGACGTGAAACACTGGCAATTCTTCATTAAATGAAAATATAAGCCAAACTGAAAACAAACATAACAAATACTTATGATATTATTAAAAAAAAAAAAAATATTTTATTTCTTATTTATCATGCAAAAGATAAAAAGCATTTAAAAATCCCTTAAATTACAAATATTTGAAATGCTCCTTTTGCGCCTATTTTTTTCATATTTCTATAGTAAAGAAGACAAATTTTTCAGTCGCTTTGAAGGTTACAGTCTCTTAACACACAAAAGTGCTTTTTTTCATATTGAGACTGCTTGTGCAAAAATGTCGATTCGGTACAAGATTTGTTACTGTGTCAAAGTTAAGACTTAATTTGTTTCAGTGGTCAAAGTTGTCGAAACGATGATGAATGATTGTATTTTGGCTGACACTAAATAGTAATTAAAAGTTTTTTAAATTAATATATTATTGAATTATTATTAATGAAATTTCAAATGAATACTGGAAAAAATAAATATTGAAATCAATATGTAAATGCAATGAGCAATGAAATCGAATGTATTATAGGCAGCAACAATGCCAGTGTTAAAATTTACAAAAACAAAGAAAAAAGTAAACACCAGCACGAAATGATCAAGTTCACTGTACAATAGTGTTGCCACAACCAACAAAGATTTTCTACCAACTGCCTGGTAAAGTTCTAGCAAAACTGTTTCATGTTGTAAGCAAAATTGAAAAATAAATCTGCAAAAGTTGGTAGAATTTTATCCAAACGGCAAAACTGGCTTATAGCCGTTAATGCAGAATGGTCTTTGTGTATTATGGTGTAAGAAATAAAGGAAGCGCCATTTGGGCCTTTTTCGCTCTCGAAAATGAACCACTTCCACGATGAAGAAGTATATCAGTGTAATAGGTGGGGTGAAAAAGAAAGCTGTGATGATATTCCACTCAGAAGTTTGTGAGTTTTTTTGCGAAGAGTGAACTACTTTTGTGATTTTCAAAACAATGGATCAAAAACAATTTCGTAGTTTAATTTTACATTACTTTTTGATGGGCAAAATACCGTTCAAGCGAAAATGTTATAAGGACTCCGTTCCATCAGAAAAAACAATATAACGTTGACTGACTTCAAACATGGTCGTAGAGACACCGATGATGCAGAACGCAGTGGACGTCCAAATGAGGCGGTAACATCAAAAATAGTTAAGAAAATCCACAAAATGGTATTGGATGATCGCCGGCTGAAGGTGCGTGAGCTAGCTGAAATTATAGGCATTTCAAAAAGTGCTATACGTCGTATATTGACCAAAAATTTGGAGATGAAAAAGCTGTGTGAAAGATGGATGCCGCGTTTGCTCACAGTTGACGTGTCACAAGTCAATCAAAACAATGGCAAAACTACATGAATTGAACTTTGAATTAGTCCCACATCCACCGTATTCGCCAGATTTGGCTGCCAGCGACTGGCTGTACGCAGACCTAAAAAAAATTCTCACCAGTAAGTTATTTCGCTCGAATGAAAAGGTTATCGCTGAAAATGAGGCCTATTTTGAGGCAAAAGATATATCGTATTACAAAATTGGTATCGAAAAGTTGGAAAATCGCTATACTCATTGTATCGCCCCCGATGGGACCTGTAATTAAAAATAAAATCAAATTCTTTCAAAATTTTATCTTTCCTAGCTAACGAACTTTTCACCCCACCTGTTATTCATCGCTGAAATCACGCATTTTAATGTTAAGCTTAGAGAAAAAATTTACATGCCTCCTGAACTACCTCCCAAAGCTGTGCTTTGTTTTAATGATTTGTCATTGCTACAACCCATTTAACATCCCCCATAAGTTTTCGATCGGAATAAGATCTGGGGACCGAGCTGGGCATTGCATCACGTTGACCTTTTCGCATGTAGACCAATCTTTTGGGTGCCTACTCGTGTATTTTGGGTCATTATCCTGCTGAAATGTCCATTTCAGAGGCATTTCCCAACTGGCATATGGTAACATTGTATTTTTAAATATATCAACGTAAACATTTTTGTCCTTAATATTATTTACCAAATGAATAGGACCTAAGCCATTGTAGGAAAATCAAGCCCATATCATAATACTCAGTCCACCGTGCTTTAGTGTCTTCTGAGTGTACCTGGGATTATATTTAGTGTTTGATGGACGTCGCACATGCTGCCTAGTGCCCGTTCTACCAAATAAAACAATTTGGCTCTATCCGTCCATAATATATAGCGCCACTTTTCTGCGGGCCATTCCAAATGAGTTATTGCAAAATGTATTCGTGCTGCCACGTGCTTCTAAGTTAAAAGTACCTTTCTAGGATTTCTGGATTTTAAATTATGATCAATTAGTCGACAACGGACTGTCACTTCATTTACCGACAGATTTAAATCATTTTTTATGGTTTTGGAACATGTTGATGGCATTTTTTGGCTTAAACGCACAACACGCCTATCTTCTGAAGCGGTCGTTTTGCGCTGTTTACCAATATTTTCTGGCTTGTTTTTATTATTGATGGCATTAAATATCATTGTAGCTGTGCAGCCAACAATATCTTCATTTTCGTTGTAAGTTTTGCCTTTTAACTAAGGCTAACTATTAAATCTCTTTTTCTCAGCCGAGCCATGCTTTCCTCTATCCACTAAAGATTAAATGTTGTAGCAAAACAAATAAATATCAATCAAAAATGTTTAATACTAAATTAAACTTACTAATGCAGCTTTTGGTTTTGCTAATTAACTATTATAATTTTTT
This sequence comes from Stegana nigrithorax, assembly GCA_037044495.1. Classification (NCBI taxonomy): domain Eukaryota; kingdom Metazoa; phylum Arthropoda; class Insecta; order Diptera; family Drosophilidae; genus Stegana; species Stegana nigrithorax. Next base: position 4,261 of record JBAMBQ010004487.1, on the reverse strand, counting down.
TTCAAAGTGTTCACAGCCAGACCTACTATTTCATTGAACATCCAAATTTTGGGGTATTTCTCTAAAGTCTTCAAAATTATACCAATACAAAGGCTAAATTCCCGGGACCTTTTCGAATTCTCTTCTTTGCATTCTAATCTATAAAAAATGTGAAGACTTGTTCAACCTGCAAGTTTTGACATGTCGAAAAAAAACCTTTTAATGTTTTGAGGTGCTGCACTACTATTTTATTGAACACAGCTGTATATACTGCGCAATGCATGATTGCACCCGATTCGGCTGTATAAGATACGAATCTTTTCTAATTGCTCTATTTATTTTTTTTTCCTACTGAAAAATGTGCTACTGACACTTATTAAAAACTATGTAAAATTCGTTAAACTGTCGTCTCAGCCAAAACAAAATTTCGATGGAAATTACCTACTCTCCGAACGTAAAAAAAAATGCTAGCGATGAAGTTCACTATGTAAAATAAAGGTTCTTGTTTTAAAAACAAATTTATGTTAAAAAATGGAAATAATTTGATTTGCTATGCAAACTTATAAAAATTTTTAATTTAATTTTTGTTATCGTTTTACACGAATGTAATTTATTTATTACGGCTCTATATACATATGTACTTGAATCAAAAACAGGGACTGAAATAGAATAAAATTCTTTTAATTTTTTTTAAAAACGAAATATTTTTCATACCGAAAATTTCTTCTTCAACAATACCATCGCGATAGTATCGATAGTATTTCCGAAAATTGCGAAAACTATCGATGGTGTGACTATCAATAGTTTGACACCAATAATGTAAAGTAACTATCGATAGTATTTTAAAACCATCGATAGTGTTGAAAAATTAAAATTATCGAAACTATCGATAGTACCAAACTGCAGCTACCAGTTGCAAAGATGGACAGAAAACAAAGTGTTTATCTTTAAGTGAAAAACATGTAATAAAATATGTGTGTGGCTAAGCACACGCTTGGGTTGATGTGAAACATGTATTATTCAAAAGCGGCTTTATCTAAAGAATATACATAGAGAGCGAGATAAAAACAAATTATTTAATTTAAATGTAAGTGAAGATATGCATTTTAAATATTTTCATATGCAACCCTAGTGTCAAAAAGGTTACCTACAAAAACATATTACAAGCAATTATCAAATTTTAATTGATGGAAATGTATTAGTACTAAGCAATCCAAAATAACTGATTTTTTTTAATAACTAATTTTTTATGTTAAAATATCCCTTTTTTTTATAATAACAAACAATGGAATTAATAAACGCATGAGCATATAAGTTAACACCAAGTTTCGTTGCTTAAGCAATTGGTCACTGGGTAGCTGCGCTCAGTCAAGTGCCATCTTCATGCGGTACCTTTGAGCAGAGAATATATATACTAAGAAAGCGCATCTCATACAAACGGCATGCTAAATTGAAATGACAAAATCAGGCAGCGGCGGGCAGCGTGTGTTGGAAGGCAAACTGCTATAATTTTCCCATAACTGACTGTGGCCAGAAACTAAATGAATATTTGCCGATTTTATGTTTGTGTTTATTTCCTTTGCTATGCATGTACTGCTCGCACTCATGCTTTGATGACATTTGCTTGTCTTTACTTTGATTTCGGTTTTTATTTTTTTGTGTATGCGGTTTTCATGAGATTTCAAATGATATTGTTTCCCTTTCTGCCTATTCATGTACTGTTCGCACTAATGCCTAGTGTGAAGTTTGTCTATTTTAGGCTAGATTTTTGATAATGAATGAATGGTTAACTAGCGAAGACACATTTAATTAATATTTTTGTATAATTTAATAACTAATTTGTAACAATTGCATACATATTTAATACATATTATGTGTGTATGTTTTTATTATTGCTTTCTTTAGTTAAATTAAATTTTATTAAAAAGGTTCAATATGAAGCCACTTGTGAAGCGCTGTCAAATTTAAAAAAAAAATATCATTGCAAATAATTTGATTTGTTTGATTTCAGTCATTTGTGTTTTCGGCCAATGTTCTTGAGCAATTAACACTTCTTTCCCCACATGTATTTGTCCCCCTTGCCCAAATGGGCTGCTTGCACTAATGTGACGACACAATCGTTTGTTTCTGTGTTTTTTTGTTTGAAAGATTGATATAAATCGTCCACCAATATTCATATTTGGCGTAGCCGGCTTAAATTGTCTTCATTTAATATTTTGCGCACTCCACTACAATCTGAACGAACTGGTGTTTCGATGATCGCCAGTTCAAATAAATGCATTGCAAACTTAAATTCCGTATGAACTATATAATCCCACCATATTTTAATAAATATATTTCTCACACAGTTATTTTCACAAATAATGAGTAAATACTGCAAAATATTCTAATTGGCTTTGACTTTTTTCAAGCACACAGCCAAAGCGTGAAGAAGCAGCTTTGAGAACATATATGCCCGTAACAATAAAGAAGCAGAGCCAATATTTTATAAAAAGCGAGAAAATGAAATAGCTAGACAATTGAAACTTCTAAAATTATGATAAATTCGCTTATTAGTGTGTGTGTATACACATACTGCAGGTGTTGCTGTTCAGATGCATACAAAAATTCAATTCGACAGCCTTTTTATACCAGGCACACATGAAAAGCAGAATGAAATGCATATGTCAATAAAGAAGCAGCAGCAACACAAAGCAAAAAATATATTCTTAATAGTCAAAACTTCAAAATGATGACAAATTCTTTTCTGCACGCACACACAAACTCATGTATTTCAAACGGTACGCTCGATGAACGACTTTTCGTACCAGGCACACATCAAAAGCAGAATGAAATGCCCGTAGCAATTAAGAAGAAGCAGAATAGTTTCTCAAAACGAAGAAATATGAGCTAGCTTGGCAATTCAAACTTCTAAAATTGTTTTCTGCATGCACACACAAACACGTGTATTTCAGACGGTACCGTCGAGCAGCGACTTTTCATACCAGGCACTCATAAAATGTAGCAAGCAAAAGAATTGTCTGCTGCAAGAAATTTGCACACTCGTCTGATTCAACAACAACAACATTCATGGATTGCCAAAAAAAATGGCAATAACCACGCACATGACAACTAGAAAAAATGAGCAACAACAAATGTAAGCATTCGGCAAGCCAAACAACTACAATCAAAAAAAGGCTTTGTATATGAAGACAATCACCACACACATACAACTAGCACCGACAAAGAAAAAAAGCGCAACAACAAATCAGAGCATTCGGACTAGCACAACAACTACAATCGAAACAAAAAATGAGTATGCCACAAACAGTATAGCGAAAAAAGCTATAAAAAATTTTATTGCAACGCCGGGCGCTGTGGTCAGCGCCCGCATATGAATTTTTTCAACGGGGTCATGCGTCTTCTTATTATACATATTCTCTGCTTTTGCATTGTTTGTCGATAACGTCGGTCACGGCATATTTCATGCTGACCGATTTCATTCAGTGAATCAGGGAAACGATCTTCACTACAAATAACGCAGTGCCAGCCTGCCAGCGACGATAACTATCAATCAGCGTAGTCAGACTTCCAGCAACTTACCATCGATCTAACCAAAACACTTAATTTGTACATAAATTATTTTATTTTGTTTTGTTGTACTATTCCTTTACATCGAACTTCGGTTATAACAAACCATTTTGCCCGATCCCTTGAAGTTTTTTATAAGCAAAAAGTACTGTATATCATTTCTTCCGGTATCCTTTACATACAGTGAGTGTCAGCTTATTTGATGCAGACCAAAAATTTTTGTTTAAGCCCAGTTATCTCTGAACCAAATGAGTTATCGAAAAAACTAAAAATGCAGTTTTGTAGAGCACAGTTTTTTCTTTAAGATTAGTGTTTTATAAATAGTACATATTCAGTTTATCATTTTAAAAACTATGAAAAACAAAAAAAACAGCCTTTTCAAATCGTGCAGCTTATTTGATGCAACACGATGGTAACTTATAAACTAAGACAATATTCGATTTTTTAATAATATTAATACTTTGTATGGTAGCCTTTTTAATTTATAACATCTCTCAGTCGGGTTGGCATCGAATCCACTAGTTTTTGCGTGACTTCTGGGGTGATTTTCATCCATTCTTCTTTCAAGGCTTGTTTTAATGAGTCCTTATTGGAAATATGGTGTTTTCGGATGTTAGTTTCCAACAAGGCCCATAAATTCTCTATAACATTCAAATCGGGAGACTGTGCCGGAGGTTCCATTAGGTGGGGGCAGTTCCATATAAGCCAGGAC
>JBAMBQ010004486.1:0-12939 GCA_037044495.1 Stegana nigrithorax | reverse complement strand
GATAGAGTTATAAGCCAATCACATAACATAAAAGGGATCATGCAGTTAGAAAAGTGATCGTGCAGTGTTTAGTCTAATGGATAAATAATATCTTGTTGAACGCGAAGGCACATTAAAATTTATTTTCCCGAGGAGAAAGGAATTGACATTTCCGTTTATCAGGTTATGAAAAAAAAGTATACCTAACACGGATCTCCGACTAGCTAAGGTAGGAAGATTAATCAATTTAAGGCGGCAATGGTATGAAGGAAGGCGAATTGCAGAATTCCAGTTTAATCCACGCAACGCAAAAAGCAAAAATTGTTTTTGGACAGATTCAATACGGTCAGAATATGTTGTGAGTTGGGGGTTCCAAACACATGAAGCATATTCTAAAATCGGACGAACCAAAGATATGAAAAGCTGCTTGGTGGTATAAGGATCACTAAATTCTTTAGACCATCTCTTAATAAAGCCAAGAACACTTCTAGCTGTATTAGTAGCCATGAGAATGTGAGAACTAAAGTTATGTTTGGGGTTCATTAAAACACCTAAGTCGTTAAATTCATAAACACGTGCTAAATTAGAATCATTTAAAGAGTAGGTATATGACGAGAGTTTGCTGCGATTAAAAAACATAACTTTACATTTTTCATAATTAAGGTAAAGAAAATTATCATTATACCACTTGGAAAGTTCATCGAGGTTTTCTTGAAGAAGACTTTGATGATGAAGAGAATCAAAAGTAAAACATAGTTTTTCATCATCAGCAAACATAACCACATGAGAATGCTTAATAACCGATGGAAAGTCATTTATGAAAATGTTGAATAGCGAAGAATCTAAGTGGCTACCGTGTGGGACACCAGAACAGACATTATTGCTTTTAGAAGCGCAGTCATTAAATAATACTTTTTGGGACCTACCTCTTAAATAGCTATCAATCCACATTTCAAGTTTATGCGAAAAGTCAAATTTATCTTACTTAGTAAGAAGCAACGAAAGACAAACGCTATCAAATGCTTTACTAAAATCAGTATAAATATCATCTGTCTGACAATAACGAGCAAATCCACCGGAAACAAGTGAAGTGAACTCCAGAAGATTTGTAACTGTTGATCATTTTTTGGAGAAGCTATGTTGAGAAATACGCAAAGGATTTTTTCATCAATAACTGAAAAATGGATCGGGTAAGAGGCCTGTGTACTTGGGTCGAGATAAAAACTACGTAAGACAGAACTATCACTATAGTTATTTTGAAAGAAGCTGGTAAATAAGTAAGAAATATCAATATTATTCCAATCTCTCAACATTGCCTAGCTTCATAATGAAGGGAAGAGTATTTGACTTGCGTTTTGAATTTATAAAATTATAGAACGATTTAGGATCGCGTTTAATATTCAATTTAACGGTAATTAAGTACAAATTGCAACAAGATTTGTTTGCGTTAATAAAATTATAGCGCGAGACAGTAGAATTTGCGTAATCAAATGCCAAATCAGAACGTTTAAATTTATTAAAAAGACGATTTTTACGTTTTTTTATCAAATTAAATCGCGAGAAAACCATACTGGTCTATTAGACTCAGGGAAAACATTTACTTTAAGAACGCATTTATTTAAAAATGTTAGTAAAATTTTATTAAACAACTGCTCAACTTCATCGATATCACCCATGGAATTTAAAGTAAACCAATCAGTATTTAAGAGAAACTGGTTAAGTTTACCTAAATCAGTTTTTCTAAAACAAAAAGATTTACTTGCCTTCCCACTAGGTGAATTCAACAAAGATGTCTTCAAAAGAATTTCTAGCTGAAGTGTATGGTGGTAAATATCTTCAGGGGTAGATAACGGATTAGACCTATGCAATGAAAAATTTGCGGCGCAATTTGTAGAAACTAACTCAAGTGTACGATTCATGCAATTCGTAATACAATTTATTTGCTCAAGAGAATCATCTATTATTGTATCAACACATTTACACGAAGAACTAGGTACAAGGGAATTTGAAAGATTAGAAGGGGACCAAGAAACTAGCGGGAGTTTAAAGTCACCCATGACAAATAAATAGTCAGCGGTGTGGAGAGAGAGTGGACGAATTTTATAGAGTCCACATGAGCAGTGAAAAATGTATCATCAGACGAAGTTGGAATATAAGAACAAGTTTAAAATATATTGCAATTGTTAACTGAAACTTTTGCTCAAAGAAACTCAATATTATCAGAGTAAAGGGTAAGTACTTCATCAGAATATAGAGACGATCTATTAGATATCAGAACACTACCACCAATTCTCGCAGACCGATCTCTCTTAAAAGTAACAATACTGTTAGGTCTTGGAATTAATTCGTAGCGTTTTATAAAATATGGCGTAGGTAGTACTGTATTCCTTTCGTACCGATAGTAATTTATTTATCGTAAACCAGGTGATATCAGGTGTCATCGCCATTATTATTTTATTTTAAAAACGTAAACAACAACACTTTGTGATTAATTAAAAATGTCAAAATTTGTGCCAAATAAAGTGTTTTTGCGGGGAGTTTTGCTCCATTATTTTCATATGGGGAAAACCGCTGCCGAAAGTGTTCGGATTCTGGTGGAAGTTTACGAGGTCACTGGTGATGAAAAATGGATCCATTATGACAGCCATCAACATCAGTGGTGAGGCAGAACATTCATGGATCCAAGCTTCTGATCTGTATTTGGTGTGATAAGAAGGGTGTGATTTATTACGAACTCCTGAAACCAAATGAAACCATAACTGGGGATCGCTACCGACTGCAGTTGATACGTTTGAGCCGTGCATTAAAAGAAAAACGGTCGGAATACAGCGAAAGACATGACAAAGTTATTTTGCTGCACGACAATGCTCGTCCATACGTCGCAAAACCGGTAAAAAAGTATTTGGAAACGCTGAAATGGGACGTTCTACCTCACCCGCCGTACTCTCCAGGCATTGCACCTTCAGATTACCACCTATTCCGGTCGATGGCTGACTGACCACAAGTTCACTTCGTACGAAGACTGCCAAAAGTAGGTCGATTTATGGATTTCATCAAAAGAGGAGTTTTTCGAGCGCGGTATTCGTCTCTTGCCTGAAAGATTGCAGAAAGTAGAAGAAAGCGATGGGAACTATTTTGAATGAGGTATTTTTTTTTACTCGAATCAAAATAAATAATTGTTTTTAATTAAAAAAAACGATACGAATTAATTCCAAGACCTAATACTATTAAAAATTTCTGAGTAAAGGACTTCAGGACGAAGCCAGGTTTCAATAAAAACAATAATATCAGAATCAAAAGAAAAGCTATCAAGAAATATTCTTTTAAGTTTAGAAATAATTCCTCTAACGTTTCAAAATGATACCAAAAAAGTGGACAGCTGAGAATTAACAAATTTTTTTTCTGTTTTGCCGTACTTTTTGCGTTTTTTGGTACCGGGACTAAATTAGCTACAATAGGTGGAGCTTTATTTAGGTATTAGTAGTATTATGGCTATCAATACCACTTATTACTATTGTAGGGGGTACTTTTGCTTTGGAAGATTTGGCCTTCTTCCATTTAGGAGTCAAATCACCACATTTGTACTCCGCAAAAGATTTTCCATAAAATTCTAGCTTTTCACCTAGCCGTTTATAATCCTTAACTAACTCCGAAAAGGCATTACGTGAATTCATAACAAATTTGGAAAAATTTATTTCCGAAGGGCGGCAGTCAGGACACGACCAGCGTAAGCTATTATTGTCCACGATTCGACTAGTGAGGTCGGCACAAGCGACATATTCATCGTTGTCACAAATCCAATACGATATTGAAGCGATGGCAACCTTGGCTTTTTTACACTTCGCGTAATAACGAGCAATAAAAGAAAAATTTAATAAATAAATAAAAATAAAATTAATATAAATAAAAATTGGATGAGGAAAAATCGAAAATATTTAAAATTAACTGAAGGATTTGAAAGTAAACAGAAGCCAAAAAGTATGCAATTAAATTTAATAAAACCAGAAGAAAGTACTAAAAAAGGAAAGTGGAAGTTGTACGAGAAAATTGATGCAGTCACTCAGTATGCAACAATTACACTATAGTCGCCCACAAAACAGATGTTTCCTGTTTGTTTGCAAAAACAAAACAATGCAAAGCACTATAAGTACAAAATTATTTACGAAGAAATTAAAATTTAATAAAATCACTTCACTAGAGAGCACCGAATAAATCAAATGCCACCACTGATAATTAATAGAAATATAATTACAATAGTGATTGAAAGCACAATTTAGTGATCGAACACAAGTTTATATGTAGCAAATAAATAAAAATAGCGGAGAGCAAACTAAGCACGATTATTACAAGACATAGAGAAAAAGTTTCTTTTTTAATAAAAAACAAAAGTTTTTCTCAGTAAATTTTGTTTTTCGTGCGATCGTTCCTATGCCGGTTATAAGTTATGGATTGAATATCGAAAAAACAAAATGAACTTGTTATGCCTATGGATTAGGCCAACTTTGGTGGTTATAGGTCTAACCATTTCTGAGATTCGCGCATTCATACGGACAGGCAAACAGACGGTCAGGCAAACCGACATATTTAGACTGACTCGGCTTTCGCTTCTGATCAGGAATATATGTACTTTGTGGGAACTGCCATGCGTTTCCGCATGTTACAATCATTTGCACAATTTTAATATACCCTTTACCTATATTTTGGTACAGGGTATAAAAAAGGAAGAAACAAAATGGGCGGCCGACAATCACACAGAGGATCCGACTGCTAATGTAGTCAACGACATACAAATGTGTGGTCAGAAGCGATTTTTCAACTAAAATTATATTTATCAATAATCGCAGTGGTCTTAGTCCTTCAAGTGGCAATTCAGGTATACAACATGCACAAAAGAGGCCTCAAGAAGCGTTACATTTCTCAAACTAAAGCAGCAGAAATAAATAATAATTTAATAAAATAAATAATCATAATAAAAACAGTCCAGTTTTTTCTGTTTGGTGTAAAAAACATCAGATCATTTTGCATAAAATTTATTATCCTTCTTCTAATGTAGTGCATAAAAGTGTAAAGAAGATTTCAGACAGTGATATGAATATTTATGGGCTGAAATTGTTGGCGTTTTTCACACATGATGTATTTTAAATAAAGTTTATTGTTTCATTTGGTAATATTTTTTCAATTAAAAATAACAATATAAATTTTAACAGATATTGTAAATACGGAACTTAACAAAACATAAATAATAATTTTATGTATTGTATGTATTATTTAGAACAAAAATTCAGAAATTTAGTATCAAATGATCAAATGAAATAATGCCCAGAAAAATACTTTTATGAAACTAATTTATTAAAATCAAATTAGTTTATCGTGATTGATGGTGACCTACCCCATTAAGGGTTAAGGCTTTCAATAAACAAAAGAAATGATTACTTCTCGATCGTGTCAACCACAAAAATTCCAAAAGACCATCACCCAAACTCTACCTCCAAGCTGGCTCCGATGAACTATCCTAGAGTTCCTTCGTGCACATCGATGCTTGAGTACCAACAACCCACAACTACAGCTTCAATGTTATGCAGTATTCGTCACCTATGATATCCCTATCACCCGAAAATATGGTCTGCAGCAGCTGTAACTAGTTCAGTAGCCCCACTAACTACTGCACTTGCAATCACAATGACAATCGTCATTGTGTCAACGACAGCAAAACTTATGTCCACACATCTCTCTGTTACAGTGCAGTCTTCGAAGTCGCTGCAGCAATCAACAACAACAATTAATACCAGCAATGCAAGTGAATATCGGCAGGGATTAGAAAATACTAAGCGCGATCGGAAGTGCAAACTGGAATGAACCTCTATGTGCGTATAAAACGTAAGCAAAGCCCACAAAAAACAACGAATGGCAACATGCCAAAAACCAATCACAGTAGCAACAACGTTGGAAATGACTCTCCCCTTAATAATAACCAATATGCAATTTTGGATACTGAATATGCGGAACCCATTGTTAATGTAGATGGTGCTACCAGAGTCAGCAAGGCCAAACCGCCTCCAATTTACGTACGCGAGCAAAGTTCAAGTGCTCCGGTAAAAAATCTCACTGAATTAATTGGCAACAACGCTTTTCCCATAATCCCTCTCATTAAAGGGAATATAAGAGAAACTAAAGTTAAAATTTACAATGAAAATCGTTACCGTTCTGTGTATCAACTTCTATACTTACTAACTCAAGAGCGCAAAAGTCTTGCAAGTTGTAATCAAAGGCATTGAATCAAATGTAGAAACTAGTGAAGTAGTAAGCGCACTCAAGAACCAGGGTTTCAATCTTAAAGTCTGTCTACCTTTGAGTACCTTTTTGAGGGTACTATCGTTCGGCTTGCGAATAACGTGGCCTCCAATAATAAGTATTAAGTCATGTCTTTGGATGTGATTACACGTTAGAAATAAAACTCCATAGAAATTCTTATTTTCTTCATCGCTTGTACCTTCTGGTGGGTGCATATATTGAAAGCATTGCAATGTTTTGTAGCTTTCCTTTCAGCCTTAACATGCAGATTCTATCGTCAATTGGCTTAAAAAACATCATAATCGTAACTTCTTGCTAACTCCGTTGACACCAGGCGTTTTACCACTACTACAGAGAAGGAAATACTCTCATTTTCTTATTTCTCCATATTCTTTCCATTTTATCTCTTTTGAGGCTTCAGCGCCCAATTTGTATCGCATAATTTCGTCTACGATTTCCGCCATTTTATTTGGCTAGAACATAGTGCGTACATTTCAAGATCGGATTGTTAAATTATTGTCCTTTTTACATAGCAGAGGTCGTCTACCGTGGGGTTTGTATGTTATCCGAGGCTGTTGTAACCGGTTCATGACAAAGATTTTGAATGATGTAGGGGCGTCAGCCATATACCATTTGCCTTATGCCAGTTTTTCTCATTTTTCTCTTTCCGCAATTATGCACCTCTGTGAATAACCCCATCTTGAAACTAAATCTTCTAACGTGGAAATTTTAAATTGGACACAATGTAGACTCCAAAGCCTAAGGTAGATTTTCGTCCCATTATAATTTTTCTTTCCATAAGGCTTCCATGAAAATTTTTAGTTTTGTGATAATTGGCGATATAAGTCCCAGCGGATCATAAAATGTAGCTATTTGGCAAGTATGGTTCGTTTAGTTATTTGTAGTTGAGTTGACATAGGAGAGCAAATATATAAATAAATAATTATTGGTAGTCAGGTCCCAGATAAGACCGAGAGGTTTTGTTACATCGATACTGTTATTGAATTTAATGAGTGGTGTCACGATGCTTTTTACCATAGAGTGCTTCAGTATAATTCGAACACCATTTTTTTTGTAAGAAAAAGTTAGTAATTGCTTGACCTTTTGCGAATCTCTATGACTTCTTCAATAATATTACGGCCAGAAATTAAATCGTCGACATTGAAATCGCTGTGCACGATCTTAGCGCCAAGTGGAAATGATGATTCATCATCCATTGATAACTGATGCATACATCTTACATATATCGCCGCATAAGGCGGCTTTGAAAAATTGGAAACGGAGTAGTGTGAAGAAAAGTTTTTGCTGAATGGTTGGTCCTGTTAATAAGTAGTCATTAAGCGAGAAGCCTGAGGTGGATTTTGCTGATCCTTCAATCACTACACGAAGCTTAGTCATAGTGATATTCTCTTTATTTATAAATCATAAATGATAAGTATTGTAATTTAGTTTGCTCGTCAGCATGAATCTTTTGATTAAAATTAATTTTTGGTGGCAATCGAACCAAATATTCTCCAGAAGATCGGCCGAAATTTACATAAAATGGTGCTCGGAAAGAACGTCATCATCAAATGCGGTTTGAGTTGACAAAAAAAAAGCCTTCAATTTCTCAGAAGCGTTTAACGATGTTTGTAAGGGAGTCGTCCGGTAACTGATGATTAAATGATTTGTTACAAACTGCTAGAGCTGTCGCTCAATTTTGTGTAGTAATGCCACCAGAAACGATCCAGCCCAATCTAGTTTTTTGAAGCGTTGGTAAGGTAAGGTCATTGCGCTGCGATTTAAAAAATAACGGGTCTGCTAAACTTATGTTTCATGGTATATCCCAGCCTTCAATATTTATGTAAAAATTAGGTTTATAATTAGTATTGCTTTTTGTTACAAGTGCCGTGAACGATGTTGTATAACTGCTGTCCTGTGATTTGGCGAAAATGTCAACACATTTGTCGGTTGCGATACTGGACTCTCCTATACCAGATATTATGACAGGCGAGGTGCGAGAGCGGAGCTGAATTAAATTTGCGAAACGTGATGTGACAAAATTTAATTGAGATGCTGAATCTAGGATTGCGCGACAGGGTACAAATGAGCCTGCTTTATTCTTTACCAATATTATGTTGCTACACACATTCAATTTTGGAAGATTTATGTCGAAGTAACTAAAGAGACAAGTGTAGATTATGATGGTTTCAAATTAACAGATGAACTTGAAAGATTTTCCGAAATCTTAATTTTCGGATTTGGTTCTATACGAGTATACAGCCAAATATGATGTTTTCTTTGACTGTTGCCGTATATACAGTCTTGATGCTTGTGACCTTTATGCAAACAATTCGTGCACAAATTGGAAATTTTTGCCTTCTTGTATCGTAATGTAGACGATAGATTTAAATACAGATATGAAAGTTTTATGGAATGAGGTCCAATTCTCATATGTTCCATAAAATCTTAGAATCTTCAACTTTGGAAGACGCGATCGACGACGCGATTGATGAAGTATGGCTTCTTCACCCATGAATTTTTTGGTCGTTGTTAAATTAACGGCACTTGCCTTTTGCCTTAAGCTGTTCACTCGAGATAGTTTAGACTGAGCTTCGAGTGATCAGCTTAAGGAAAATGTACGCGCATATTTACGTTTACATTGTCCCGAAACGTGTTAATGTCGATCCTTTGAAGATTTTCGCGTGCACTTTCAAAACTATTTTTTTTGGATTCTACATATTTGAATCTAATCTATAAATATTCAACTATTCAACAAATACACAGAGATTCAACAAAACACACAAAATAACCTCTGACTTTGACTCAAAATATATTGCACTGGCGTTTACCTAGATGTTGATAAAGCTTTTGACAAGGTCTGGCATAAGCTCACATAGAAGATGAAAAGACCTCTACTATATAAAATTTCAAAACTAATTGAAAGCTATTTGACTGATCGTCATTTCTATTTCAAATTTCGTAAGAGCTCATCGACGATAAAGGAATAAAAGGCAGGAGTCCTCCAAGGTAGCGTTCTTGTCCCGCTGCTCCATATGTTATAAACAGCAAATATTCCTACACCTGACAACGAGGAATGTGCTAGTACAGACCTACATACAGCTAGCAGGAAAGTACAAACTCAACTAAATAAAACGCTTGATTGGTTTGAATTATGGAATATGGAAAGTAAATGGCAAGTAAATGAACTAAAAACCCAACAAGTCATTTACACCATAAGACGAGTGTTTGCACCGATAAAAATATCTATAAACGAAACTTATATACCTATAACCGGAGAAATCAAATATCTCAGAATGCACCTTGACACAAAACAAGAAAAGAGAACAAGTAATACTAAAATACAATACAAACAACTATACTGGCTATTCAACAAAAGTTCAAAACTGTCAATCATAACAAGCTATTTCTTTATAAACAAATGATCAAACCTATCTGGACATACGGGATACAACTATGGTGATCCGCGATAAAATCGAATACTAATATTATATAAAGACAGCAGTCGAAAGTACTTAGAACAATCACTAACGCACCTTGGTACATATCCAACTATGAGCTCCACAAGAATTTAAACTTAACGACTGTTGATGAAAAAATTATATTGACGTCAAGAAGATACTTTAAAGTACTAAAGTCCACCAAAACATTGAGATTAATTTATTATTTATCTAACATAAATTCATTTTATTCAATATCCTTCTTACGCTGTTCCAACGTTGATGGGCCAACCGCGCAATTGCTGCAAGCTGAAATAAAATAACAAAAGAGAAACGGTAGTAGTAGCTGCCGTACTTAAGGTACGATCGACTAATTAGGTGCTGGGTTATTGTGCCTGTACATATATATGTATATACAGCAGACTTCCGATAACGTAAACTAATTAAAACTAAGGAAGTTCACGTTTAAACATTGTTTACGTTTTCGAATGCTTAACAAGTATCAAGTGAATTCACACTTTTAAATTCAAGACATAAACTAACCTAACGGCTTCACCAAAATTTTATTGAGAAGCGACACAATGCGGAAGCTGTCCGTGTCCGCTCCCACGCGACGATGAACTACAAAACAAACCATAGCAAAAAAAGAACGACGAAACCACACGTGACCAGAAGTACATTCATGCGAATGTCTTATGCCACGGACTCACAGATTCTGCATGTATGCGAAACGGAAGGTACCATGTGGTTTCTCATTTTTGCGCAATGGTTTTCTGCTCGGAGCTTGGGTGCCTTACGAGCTTACTGAAAAAAAAAACAAAGCAAAATGTTTTCAAATTGATGCACAACATTTTACCCGCCACCGAGCAACACGTAGAAAGAAGCAGCGCTTTTGTATCTATTCATTAGGGGTGATGAGAAATGGCGCCTATTGTTATATCATATTAAACACTTCGGGAGAGAGCAGGTCTTGCGTTATTTGATGTTACTTTATTAATTAATTTTTGAACTTATGCAGCGTTTCTGCTAAGCTAACGACGCAAGCGTCGTTTACAAGTATGTGCTTATCTAATTGGGTTAGGCGGTTATGCAGTGTCATATGTTATGCATGAATAAATACATAGTGAACATATGACATTGCTGTCTCAGCAGAATGCTGATTACAACGATCGCTAAGTGCGGTGACCGCTTATTACTCATATAATAATATGTATGCCAATGTACTCTGCTGGCTCGTGTGACAATGTACTGTATTGACATACATATTACACCTCCCTTTTTTGGAGATTGAATTTATATAGGGTGATTTTTTTAAAAGCTATAGGAAAGTTTTTCAAAAAAAAAACACATAAAATTCAGAAAAATGCATGAAATCTTTATTTGAATCGATAGTACGATCCATATAATTTAATGTTTGAAGATTATTTCATGCAAATGTTGACCTTGACTGCGCCTCAAATCCATCCGCTTAGTCCAATTTTGGCATACTCTTTCCAACATTTCGGCCGGTATCTCACGAATAAATGCTTCAATGTTGTCTTCCAATGCGTCAATTGTAGCGGGCTTGTCTGTAAAGACATGAGCTTTCAACATAGCCCCACAAAAAATAGTCTAAAGGCGTTAAATCGCACGATCTAGGCGGCCAATTGACCGGTCCCGAACGTGAAATAAAATGTTCACCGAACTCGGCTCTCAATAAGTTCATTGTTGCGCGTGCTGTGTGGCATGTGGCACCGTCTTGTTGAAACCACATGTCATGCAAGTCAAGCTCTTGCATTTTGGGCAAAAAAAAGTTGGATATCATCTCACGGTAGCGCTCACCATTCACAGTTACGTTACGATTCGCATCATCTTTGAAGAAGTACGGTCCAATGATGCCACCAGCCCATAAGCCGCACCAAACTGTGACTTTTTCTGGATGCATTGGTAGCTCTTGCAATGCTTCTGGCTGATATTCACTCCAAAATCGACAATTCTGCTTATTTACGTACCCATTGAGCCAAAAATGAGCTTCGTCGCTGAACACAAGAAGCGCGCGATGAACTTTCTTAACAGAGCACGCATTTTGATAATAAAATTCAATAATTTGCAAGCGTTGTTTGTTTGTAAGACGATTCATGGTTAAATTATAGACCAAATTGAAGATGATTGACAGTGAAACAAAACACGAAACGTGCGTCAGCTGTTTAAACCAGTGTTTCCAAAAAGATAATAGCTAAAAAATCACACTTTATTTGTAAAAAATTTTTTTTTCTTATTAAAATTGTTATTATTAGTTTGTTTTTTCTTTAATTATGAATTCTGTTTTGACATTTTTACTTTCTGATTAATATATTTGTTTGTAGTTTTATATGTTTAGTTAAAAAAATATATATGATTATAATACTAAAATTGTTTTTTTTTTTTGTGTCCAGCTGGTGTGAAGATGATGATAAATATGATTGTTATATTTTTTTTTTTTATTATTATTATTTATTTTTCCTATTTTCTATATAAGAAGTAAATTTTTGGTAAATTTTGATCGGAATATTATTTTTGCATTTTTGTTAGTGTCATTTGCATTTTTGTATGTTTCTTCTTTTTTCAAATTGTTTTTTTTTTTTTTTTTTTTTTTGTGATCTTTTGTTTCTTTAGACTGCATATTTGTGTGCAATTTGCAACCTGTATTTTACTTATTTGTCATTATCTTTTTGTATAGGCGATTTACACCTGGGTGGTAAGATCATCATAATACTTTTTTAATATTGCCAACTTTTCATTATCATTTTTTATTTTTGCTAAACCGCTTTTTGAACTGTTTTTAGAAGTTTATTTCCTTTTTCTTTAAATTGTCTGTATCCTTATACTTGTATCCTTAACTTGTCATCTAGTTGCATTTTGAAAGAGAATAGTCTCATTACCAGCTATTTTTTCAAGCTGTGAAAAGAATTGTCCTAAGTCAACTTTTTCATTGATAATAAAGGTATTTCTTCTTATTGCGCGTATTATTCTTTTGCCTTATTTTATATTAATATTTTCCTTATTAGGGGTTAGGCATGCGTAATTTTTTCAGTTCATTATTATTTAGTGCTTCATATACTTTGTAGTTTGATGATGGTGTTTTCATTGTTTCTATTTGAGTTAGCTTATTTTGATTGCCTTATTGTTTCTTTATAATTTTGTATATATTTTTTTTTTTGTTACTGTTGGGATTGATATTTTTAGTGCATTTAGGCTACCATTTTTATTT
>JBAMBQ010004482.1:0-23117 GCA_037044495.1 Stegana nigrithorax | reverse complement strand
ACAGAACAAACGATTGTCTAATGTCACATTAGTGCAAGTAGCACATTGTGACGTGCGAGAGCGAGAAACAAATGAAATGCGATCGCATTTAGGCAAGGAGTACAAATTTTTGCGGGGAAAGAAGTGTCAATAGCTAAGGAATTAGACACTGAACGAAGACAAACGACTACCGTAGGCAGTGTGAGCGTTAGCAACACATTTAAATGAGGAAAAGGGACAAAAAGAGAACAAGCAAAGCGAAGTCAGACAAGACGCCCAGTTTTTGCTTCGTCTTTTACCCTGCCCGGCGGCACCTAGCTTGAAAACTTAACAGTGGTCGTAATATTGCTCTGGTACTCTATCTATGTATAAGTTGTCTCTGATGTTACTTTGCGAAATGTCTGCTTACAACAGCTTATTTAACAGCAATTAATTAATGTAAAAAAATATCACAATTGACTTGCATGAAAGAACCGCAAAAGGAAAAGTAGTTTCCTATTTATTTGATTTCGTTTTTTAATTGTTTAAGTAAATCACTTAAGCAGTTTTCTTTTAGCGTATATTATTGATACTCAGTATTATGTAAGGCGCATTTTGCACTTGAATCTTATTTAATCATTTGTGTATAACCAACAAAAATTTGTTTTCTAATAATATGCAATATATAGTATATATATTAAAACCGCAAAATTAAAAACACAAATCCACGTAGAATCTTCAGAAATATGCATGGTTTTTTTTTAACAAATCATTAAAAAGAAGAACAAAAAAAATTTAAGTTCAATAACCTAATTAATAAATACAAATCAAACCGACCTCTTCTATTGGCACCAGTCGTTTCATTTTAGTTTAAAAAAGGATGATTTTTTAAGCGTAGTTTTTTTGAAAATCAAATAAAAAACTCAAATTTGCTTCAAATATTCAAAATTTTAATTGTATCGATAAATAGGCCTTTGCCATTTACGTTTTAAAGACAACTTTATGTAAATGTTGCCCCCGGCTCCGTTTCAAATGGTCCATTCGGAAGGTTCAAAAACGTTTCTTCCACGGTCGTCTTTGAAGAAAAATGTACCGATGATGCCACCAACCCATGAACCACACCAAACTGTCGTTTTTTCTGGATGCATCGGTAATTCTTGTATGGCATGTGGCTGTTCATCACTCCAGATGCGTTAGTTTTGTTTATTTACGTATCCGTTGAGTCAGGTCGATTATGACGACCATAATATGGTCGTAACAAACGGTGCACTTTTTTCACAGAGTACGAATTTTGATAAGAAATTTCAATAATTTGTAATCGTTGCTCGTTTGTAAGTCTTTCCATGACTAAATGGCACAGTATACTGAAAACTTTTCACTTTGACAGATGGCGTTTGGACGCCATTACTAACCAGTGCTGCCAACCTGAAAAACTTAACTCTACAAAAATCACCCTATAGTTGAAATTTTTTAGCAGCGGACGCCATCCTTATGCAACGTTACTGATTAATCAGAAGCTTTACCCATTCCCCTTCGGTTTTATGCATGCAATTGTTCTTAAAATAAATTTGTACAGAAATGAGAAGGACAAAACGCAGCTCACTGTTTAACCGCTTAAATACGTGTGCGAATTTTTCGAATTCGCAAGTATTGACAGAACACAATTTACGAAAGTGAATTTGAAGCTGCCAACCTGGAATCTGTGCAAAGTGCGACAACGCTGACAATATTTTTAGATTCTACTCTCAGCTGTTTACTACAAATCAATGTGAACGAGTTAAAAATCGTTGAGTTCGTCAGCCAGAATTCTTGAAGAATTTTAGTTTATGTTATTGAATACAACTGAACCATTTCAGTATATTTTTATTGCGCTGCTAACAGTAAAACAGCTAATTATAATTTCTTTTTACGTTGCACATCCATTTTTGCACAGTTTTGGCACAATCTTCGTTGTTTGTGCCAATCCACAAACATCCATAACAAAATAAATCGACAAAAATTCGCAAGTCGAACAATTTCGCAACATTTGTTTTAGCTGCGAAAACACTGCGGTTTCGCATGCGAAAAATTCGCACGTCTGTTTTAATCATTTCACTTTTTGGTAGCCAGTCAAGCACTCGTCCTCATCTTCTCGCGTAGTCAACATACCAGAAAATTCTTCAACTAGTATTATTTATTGCGTCAGTCGCTGGCAGCCATGCAAAGCGGTGACACTGCGTATTGGAGTAGAACTTCTTAGTAAAACACCCACACATGTGCAATTCGAGAAATCTGCCCTAGCAGGTGAACGATGCAAAAAAATTAAATAAAGTAATTTAAAAATGAAAATAAACATAAATTTGTAATGTTGATTTCAATAAAATTCAGTATAATCGCCGGCTAGCGACTCATGTAGGAGACAATAAGAGCACACTGGTAAGAAAGGTTGAGCTCGATTGCTTGCCTATTTTAGTGGCTGCCAAAAAGTGTAAGAAGGATTGCACGCATAATGCTCCTGATTCGTCAGTAGCGTCGCTGTCTTTTGTGCCAATGGAAATGGTCAACATGGCCAAGCAATGTCCAAATCATTCAGATGCACGAGGCATCAATCATTTTGATTAAGCCAGTCGGCATTGTACGAGTATGCCAATGCTCGCCACAGTTATTTGGCATCGAACAGTTGGCCAAACACATGTTGTATATAAAATAATTCCAGCAACGCTTTCTGTTTCACAATTTAATTAATGTCTGCTGCTGATCTTTTTAGCAAATATTTTGCAATATGTTTTACTTGTTACAATTACTGTCGCTCATATTGTGTTCATGCACTTCCTCACTCTCTAAAAGACAATCAAATGGCCATATTCTTCAGATTTTAATAATTTACACACGATTATTACACATGATTTTCCGAATTAATCATCACCATATCCAACAACATCATCAGTTATATACAAATTTTTTTTTATATTATTATTACTATCATTATTATTACTTATAATTATTTTATAAATATATACATATATAAATCTAAAAATTATTTTTTACAATGCATTTCTTTTGAAATTATTCAAAAACACACTTGTTCAAATAATTGACTAAATTTACTACAATATTTAATTTTAAATAATCAAACAAAAACAAACAAAACAAACAAAAAAAAAAAACAAGAAAACAAAATTTAAAAAAAAAAAACAATCACGTAGTATGGTTTGTGATTAATAATGTATTATTTATTTTCCAACGTATGTAACCACCAACAACATGCAAATTGCAGCCGTGTTTCGGTCATGCGTGGTCAAGTCATAACACCGCAAGGATTGGGCATTGTCGGCATACGTGTCTCAGTGGATCGCGACTCTCGATTTGGTTTCACGTTGACACGTCAAGGAGGCTGGTAAGTAGATTCATACACGTATTCTAAGCTTTAGCTAAGCATTGCGTATTTGAATTGCATGAACTCTTGCGCCGAGGCCCGCCAAATACCGTTTATTTCTGAAAGCATACTATAAGTTTTTTTTCTTTTGCAAAGACAGAAAATAAATTCCCTATCACAAATTCTGCCAACATTGCTGTGAATAATATAGTGTCTGCAGCGATCTCTAGACTCTATCACTGAGCTACGGCGTTTATTTGAACTTGCTTTATTACGTTATACTAAATAATTTTTTTCAACTCCAAATTACAAAATCATGCAGCGGGGGGCAGCGTGAAGTTGAAGAAAAAACTTAACTTTTAATTTTCGTTTTAATACTTTGTGTGTACAATTTTCATATTTTTTTCCTGCCAACACATGTACTGCTCGCACTAATGCTAAGTGTGAAGTTTTGTTTACTTTAAGGTGGATTTTTGATTTCTGATAATTCATCAATGAATGCTAAATTATTGAAGACATTTTTGATATTTATATAAAATATTTAAATTGTTAAACTTCTTTACATTGCCATGTTAAATTATTTATATTGCACAGTAAAACACAAAAATAAATCGTCCATCAACTTTTCATACTTTGCGTAGTCGGCTGAAATTGTCTTCATGCAGTTTGTTCAGCACTCCATTGCAATCTGAACGAACTGGTGTTCCGATTGATCGATAGTGCAATTGAATGCGTGCCAAACTTTTGTTATATATGACTAAATAATTGCACCATATGTTAATAAACGTATTTTGCTGACTATGTGCACACACACAATAATGCATGTTTAGTGCATAATATTCTGATTAGCTTTGACTTCTTTCATTCACACAGCCAAAGTGTGTAGAAGCAGCTTTGATAATAAATATGCCCGTAACAATGAAGAATCAGAACCAAAATTTCATAAAGAGCAAGAAAAATTAACTAGCTTGACATTTGAAACTTCCAAAATCAATCAAAATTCCAAAAGCAGAATATCAATGAAGAAGCAGAGGCGACACATAGCGAAAAACAGAGTACAGTTTTTCCCTTCGGGGTAAAAACATAGAATCATATAATAATGTTATTGAGGAATTGAGAAATGTCATAAGAAATTGAGAGGCATTTAGAAAAACGGAAAATCTAATCATATGTCATCACTCTGTTGATGAGTGAGTGAATGAAAGGGAATGTCCATGAAGAAGGTGGACAACTCTATAACACATGACCCCATGGTCTGTTTTGGAATTCAACCCTAGTGTCCAAAATGCTACCTATAAAAACAAGTTACAAGCAATTATCACATTCTAATTGATGCCTTGTTAAAATTTTAATTACATTATACATATATATGAACATATAACTAATATAGCCGTTTCCTTGATATTCCATGCATAAACATTACCACAAATTATGGTGTAGCAAATAGAAGGTGACGCCAAGATGTTACAGAATCGGACCACTCTCATTATCGTTAGGTGGCGTTCTCATTAGAGCGCCGCCATATTGTATATATGACGTCATAGAACATTTGCATTTTTTTTGTCTGACTTATGAAATTTTTACAATGCACTAATATTTACATACATAACATTGGTTATTAATTTGTTTTATTTAATTTATTTGTTTTATTTAAATAAATTAAATTTATTTGTGCACTGTATTTTACTAATTGTGCCTTAATTGCCGGCAGCTGCTGGCAGTTGGCTTGCCTGTGTGTCGCGTTTAAGCATTTTTAACCGCAATTAAAAAAAACTTTATAAAAGTATATCTAGTAATAAGTAAATAAATTAAAATAAGGAATATTATTAAAAAATGAAAAAAAAAATTCTTTCCGACAGCAATTTTTGAACCACCGAACAGGCAGTGTGTAGAAATACAAAAACTTTCATCGTCGCTTTACCGATTGCGCTACATCGCATACTTGCAAAACGCTGCTTAAAAATTTTTATGAATTATTTTTTGATAATTTCGCGTTAAAATTTTGGCTGAAAATACTGATGCAAAACAGATTTCAGCCAATAGTCCAGCTTATAGACATTATTAAATGTCTGATACTACGGAATGTGATGTTAATCATTACATAGTTTTTAAATGTCCATCCATTTCTAATCATATTATCAATAACTTTAAGTTTGCCCATAAGCGATCTATTTCTTCCTTTAAAATTATTGTTCCGGCTAATTATTTTGCGGAATTGCTTAAGCCCGACTTTTGGCCTTGTAATTGTATTTTGCAAACTCAAAAGGTTATTTCTTGATAGCTTTTCTTTTGATTCTGATATTATTGTTTTTGTTGAAACCTGGCTCCGTCCAGAAGTTAACTCAGAGATTTTTAATAGTAGTTTTGTTACTTTTAGGAGAGATCGATCTGCGAGAATTGGTGGTGGTGTCCTGATTTCTGTTAGATCGTCCCTATGTGCTGATGAAGTATTTACGCCTCTCTGATAACATTGAGTTCATTTGTGTAAAAGTTTCGGTTAACAATTGCAATATATTTTTAACTTGTTCTTATATTCCACCTTCGTCTGATGATACAATTTACACTGCTCATGTGGACTCTATAAAATTCGTCCACTCTCTTCTCCACACCACTGACTATTTATTAGTCATGGGTGATTTTAATCTCCCGCTAGTTTCTTGGTCCCCTTCTGAACTTTCAAATTTCCTAGTTTTTCGTGTAAATTTGTTGATACAATACTAGATGATTCTCGTGAGCAAATAAATTGTGTTACGAATTGCATTAATCGTTCACTTGACTTAGTTTTTACAGATTGCGCCTAATCCGTTATCTACCCCTGAAGATAGCTACCACCCTACTCTTCAGCTAGAAATTCTTTTGAAGACATCTTCATTGAATTTATCTATTGGGAAAGCTAGTAAATCTTTTTGTTTTAAAAAAACTGAATTTGGTGAACTTAACCAGTTTATTTTAAATACGGATTGGTCTACTTTAAATTCCATGATTGATATCGATAAAGCTATGCAGTTGTTTAATAAAATTTTACTAAAATTGTTCAATAAGTGCGTTCCTAAAGTTGAGGTTTTCCCTGAGTCTAATAGACCAGCATGGTTTTCCCGCGATTTAAATTGGTTAAAAAATTGTAAAAAGACGATTTTTTCATAAATTTAAACGTTCCTCTTTGTAAGTTGTTCAATTTATCGGTTACGACCTTTTCGTTTCCTATGGTATGGAAACAATCTTACATTTTGCCTCTCAACAAAAACGGTAGTAAAAGGGATATCTCAAACTATGGTGGTATTGCTAAGCTATGCGCAATACCGAAGTTACTGGAACTTATAATTACTGATCAGCTTCAACATATATTATTCCTAATTTATGTATATCACAACATGGCTTCTCTAAAAAACGTTCAACAGTTACAAATCTTGTGGAGTTCACTTCACTTGTTTCCAGTGGATTTACTCGTTATTGTCAGACAGATGTTATTTATACTGATTTCAGCAAAGCATTTGATAGTGTTTGCCATTCGTTGCTTCTTAGTAAATTAGATAGATTTGGCTTCTCGCCTAAACTTGTATTGTGGATTGATAGCTATTTAAGACGTAGGTCCCAAAAAGGTTTAATTAATGGCTGTGTTTCTAAAAATATGAATGTTTATTCTGGTGTCCCACAGGGCAGTCACTTATGTCCATTGTTTTTTAACATTTTCATAAATGACCTTCCATCGGTTATTAAGCATTCTCATGTGCTTATGTTTGCTGATGATGTAAAACTTTGTTTTACTCTGGATTCCCTTCATCATCAGAATCTTCTTCAAGAAGACCTCGATCAACTTTCAAAGTGGTGTAAGGATAATTTTCTTTACCTAAATTGTGAAAAGTGTAAAGTAATGTCTTTCACTCGTAGAAAACCTAGGTTGTATTCCTACTCCTTAAATGGTTCTACCTTAGCACGTGTTTATGAATTTAAAGTCTTAGGTGTTTTGATGAGCCCGAAACTTAACTTTAGTTCTCACATTCTCATGACTACTAATAAAGCTAGAGGTGTTCTTGGCTTTATTAGGAGATGGTCTAAAGAATATAATGATCAAGCAGCTTTTTACTTCTTTGGTTCGTCCGATTTTAGAATATGCTTCATGTAAAGGGTGATTTTTTAAAAGCTATAGGAAAGTTTTTCAAAAAAAAAACACATAAAATTCAGAAAAATGCATGAAATCTTTATTTGAATCGATAGTACGGTCCATATAATTTAATGTTTGAAGATTATTTCATGCAAATGTTGACCTTGACTGCGCCTCAAATGGTCCATCCGATTAGTCCAATTTTGGCATACTCTTTCCAACATTTCGGCCGGTATCTCACGAATAAATGCTTCAATGTTGTCTTCCAATGCGTCAATTGAAGCGGGCTTGTCTGTATAGACATGAGCTTTAACATTGCCCAACAAAAAAATAGTCTAAAGCCGTTAAATCGCACGATCTAGGCTTCCAATTGACCGGTCCCGAACGTGAAATAAAATGTTCACCGAACTCGCCTCTCAATAAGTCCATTGTTGCGCGTGCTGTGTGGCATGTGGCACCGTCTTGTTGAAACCACATGTCATGCAAGTCAAGCTCTTGCATTTTGGGCAAAAAAAAGTTGGATATCATCTCACGGTAGCGCTCACCATTCACAGTTACGTTACGATTCGCATCATCTTTGAAGAAGTACGGTCCAATGATGCCACCAGCCCATAAACCGCACCAAACTGTGACTTTTTCTGGATGCATTGGTAGCTCTTGCAATGCTTCTGGCTGATATTCACTCCAAAATCGACAATTCTGCTTATTTACGTACCCATTGAGCCAAAAATGAGCTTCGTCGCTGAACACAATTTTTCGCGAAGAAGCGCGCGATGAACTTTCTTAACAGAGCACGCATTTTGATAATAAAATTCAATAATTTGCAAGCGTTGTTCGTTTGTAAGACGATTCATGGTTAAATTATAGACCAAATTGAAGATGTTTGACAGTGAAACAAAACACGAAACGTGCGTCAGCTGTTTAAACCAGTGTTGCCAAAAAGATAACAGCTAAAAAATCACCCTATATTTGGAATCCCCAACTCACAACATATTCTGACCGTATTGAATCTGTCCAAAAACAATTTTTGCTTCTTGCGTTGCGTCGATTAAACTGGAATTCTGCAATTCGCCTTCCTTCATACCGTTCCCGACTTAAATTGATTAATCTTCCTACCTTAGCTAGTCGGAGATCCATGTTAGGTATACTTTTTATACACTGTACCAAAAAATTGTAAAGGGTATATTAAAGTTGTGCAAATGTATGTAACAGGCAGAAGGACACGTGGCAGACCCCATAAAGTATATATATTCTTGATCAGCGTCGAAAGACGAGTCGATCTAGCCATGTCCGTATGAACGCACGAAACTCGGAAACGGTTAGGACCTACAATTACCAAATTTGGCACGAAGACTCTCCTTAGCCATAGGCATAACGAGTTTATTTTTTTTTTCGATATTCAACTTATAACATATAGCTGCCATAGGAACGATCGGCCGAAAAACCACATTTCCTAACCAAAACCCTTTTGTTTTTTAAGATATCGTTTCCAAATTTTGGATTTAATCGTTCTAGCTAATACCCAATCACATATCTAAATATTATGTATATTGGTTCACTATATTATATAGCTGCCATAGGAAAGATCGGCCGAAAAACAACATTTTATGAGAAAAACTTTTTTCTTTATTAAGATATCGTTACCAAAGTTTGGATTTGACAGTTTCAGGCAATATCAATTCCTGAATATGATAAATATCGGCTTAGTATAACATATAGCTGCCATAGGAACGATCAGCCGAAAAATGGCTTTTCCTAAAAAAAAAATTTTTTTTTTATTTGGATCGATTATGCCCGACTATAGCCCTGCCTTTCTAGTTTTTCATAATCTGATAAACGCAAAAGTCAATTCGCCTTGTCTCCTCGGGAAAATAAACTTTAACGTGCCTTCGCGTTCAACAAGATACTATTTTCCCATTAGACTAAACACTGCACGATCATCTTTCTTATTGCAGGATTCCTTTTATGTAATGTGTTTGGCTTATAACTCTAACTTTCATTTATTTTCTAACATAGCTTCCTCTTACTCTTTAAAATCTCTTCTTACTCGTAGATTTAATGAAATTAGATAAAATTAGTTACTTATTTTAATTTTTACTATGTATATTTGTATTAATTTTAATTTAGTTTTTAATTTTATTACTTAGTTTTCGTAATCTTCTAGTAATAATATTCTTTATTAAGTAGATAAAGCAGCTTTTGACCATTATCGGTCGTAGCTGTGGATCAGACACTAGGTCTGGTTTCGTAAGTCCTCTTGTTTGGTAGTGCGCTACCACAACGTCTGCGAAAAAAAAAAAAAGTATATATTCTGTATCGCCATGCTCATGACAACTAGAAAAAAAATGAACAACAAATATCCGCAATCGGCTCGCCCAACAACTACAATCATATGAAAAGAACAAATCCTGGTGGTCAAAACAAAAGCCAAACTATTAACAAGAGTGACTCCACATGTACGTCTTTTGACACTTAAAAGTCTCTTGAAACTCAAACTATATAATATATAATATAAAAAAAAAGAAACTAAATAATTCATAAAGACTGAAATATTCCTTCCTCTTTTAACGCATGTTTACATTACATTTTGCACAAAATTGCTAATACACGTACGTAAATATTCTGCTTCGTCTTTATTGTTACGGTCATTTCATTCTGCTTTTTATATGTGCCTAGTTTGAAAAGTCATTCATCAACCGTACCGTTTGAAATACACGTGATTGTGTGTGCGTGCAGAAAAGAATTTATCATGAGTTTGAAGTTACAATTCTCAAGCTAGTAAATTTTTCTTGATTTTTGTGAAATATTGACTATGGTTCTTCGTTGTTACGAGCATATAAATTCTCAACGTTGATATCGAGCAATATGAATGAATGAATATGGCAATTAAGGATTTTAACATAATTTCCGTTTGCGGACCAACTACTTGACCTACACGTGCACAGCCAAAAAACTAGAAAGGCAGGGCTATAGTCGGGCGTAACCGACTATAGGAATCCCTGTACCCAATCCAAAACTGAATATATTTTTTTTTGCTTTAATATTTTGTTTTCTTTATGTAAGGATACTTAATTACTTAGATGGCCATTAAAACCGTATGTCGGTTTTGGCCGCGTTCAAAATGCCTTGCCAGCCTCTTCTATCTCTTGCTTGCTGGCGCCAGTTGGAGACACCGAAATTCCTTAGGTCCTGTTGAGTCTGGTCTTTCCAACGCAGACAAGGTCGCCCTCTTCTCCGCTGCCCACTAGCTGAGTCCGCTTCGAATACCTTCTGTGCTGGAGCATGTTCGTCCATTCGTACGACATGATAAGTCATAGGGCATAGGGCCAACATAGCCGCTGTAGTTGTATTCGTTTTACTAGGTCGATGTCGGCGTAGAGCTCATACAGCTCGTGGTTCATTCGAATGCGGTGTTCACTGTCAACGTTAAGAGGGCCGAAGATACGACGAAGGATTTTTCTCTCGAAAGCTCCCAGAGTTGCCTTATCATGGGTTGTTAATGTCCATGCTTCTGCACCGTAGAGTAGCACGGGCATGATAAGGGACTTGCAGAGCGTTATTTTTGTCCGTCGAGAGAGGGCTCGACTCTTTAGCTGCCGACTGAGCCCGTAGTAACAGCGGTTTGCTAGAGTAATCCTTCGTCTTCTCTCCTATGATTTTCGACTCTTTTTCAATCTCGCTAAAAGCTGCGCTAACTGCCCTTGCATTAGATAATGTCAATATCATCTGCATATGCTAGCAGCATGACACTTTTGTAGAATATTGTGCCTGACCTGTTGACATCGGTCTGTCGCAGTATATGTTCCATTAAGAGATTGAAAAAGTCACACGATAAGGTGTCGCCCTGTCTGAAGCTTCGTTTGGTATCAAATGGTTCGGAGAGGTCTTTTCCTACCAAGACGGAACTACGAGAGTTTCTCAACGTCATCATACAAAGTCGGACTAGCTTTGAGGGGATACCAAACTCAGACATGGCAGCGAAGAATTTCGCTCTTATCGGTGTGTCGAAAGCGGCCTTAAAATCGATGAAAAGATGGTGGTTCGACTTGTTTCTCATGGGTTTTCTCCAGGATTTGGCGAAGTGTGAAGATCTGGTCTATGGTGGACTTTCCAGGTCTGAAGCCGCACTGATAAGGTCCAATCAGCTGATCTATGAATGGCTTCAGTCTTTCACACATAACGCCCGCTAGAACCTTATACGCGATGGGAAGTAAACTAATCCCGCGATAGTTGGTGCAGTTTGTAGGATCACCCTTCTTGTGTATAGGACAAAGCACACTAAGACTCCAATCGTCAGGCATGCTTTCTTCCGACCATATTTTGCACAAAAGCTGGTGCATGCTCTTAACCAGCTCCGGGCCGCCAGTCTTAAATAGCTCCGGTGGCAGACCATCGGCGCCTGCCGCTTTGCCATTTTTCAGCTTATTAATGGCTGACTCGACCTCGTCAGAGTCGGGTGGCGGGATATCAACGCCATCATCATTGGGTGGTGACAGGATATCTTCTCTTTCGACGGTATCGTTCCTGTCGTCGCCTGCTAGGAGCTTTTAAAAGTGTATCTTCCGAAGGACACACTAATCCTGCGTATTTGTAACCAGATTTCCCTGTTCGTCTTTGCAGTAGACAGTACTCGATTTAACTCCTTCAGTAAGACGCCTTACTTTTTGAAATAACTGTCGAGCATAGTTTCTGCCTCTACACATCTCAGTATTCTGCTGTTCACACTTTTCTTGCTCCCTCTTCTTGCTTCTAAAAAGGCGTCTCTCCTCCCGCTTTTTACCAAGATATCGCTCTTTTGCAGCTCGCGTTGTGGCTGACTGCAGAGTTCGCAGATATGCGGCGGTTTTTTCTGCAGCAGTAAGGCGGCACTCTTCGTCATACCAACCATTACGGGGAGGGTGGTAGTAACCTACCACTTCTCTATTGGCGATATCGATGGAGTGCGAGATTTGGTTTCACTGTGGGCATATATCTTGGTTCAAAGGGGGATTTTGGCAGAGCAGTTCCGAGAGTTTAGCAGAGTAAGCACCTGATGTCGGTTGTGTTCGTAGCTTACCAACGTCGAGCTTTCTTCGTGCGCTGTTTTGTGCCTTGCACTTTGCACTGAGGCGTGTACGTAACTTGACTTCAACAAGGTAATGGTCCGAGTCGATGTTTGCGATGGTTTTCGGCCGATCGTTCTTATATATTATAGGGAGAATATCGAGAGTCTTTGTGCAAAATTTGGTGGTTGTAGGTCTTACCGTTTCTTAGATCCGTTTGATCAAAAATATATGTACTTTGTGGGGTCTGCCACACCCCCTTCTGCCCGTTACATACATTTGCACAACTTAAATATACCCTTTACCATTTTTTGGTACAGGGTATAATTAGAAAACCCCGCATCGCATCATCGCAGTTAGAAATGCACATCGGCGCAACAACTAAGCGCATTGCGCATGCACACACTTTGCGAAGTGCATAAGTGCTTTTAGCAATTATAATATGGCTCTGCTTTCCCACATATTGTCTTTGCTAAATACAAAGCTTCAAAGAACAATAGTAATATACCATCCCAACTATATTAAATAAAAAAATTCATAACAACGCATAATTCATTTTGAATTTTAATATCGTATAAGGCGCTCATAAGTGCAAAAAAGCAGAATCAGCAAGCAACGAAAATCACTAGCACAATAGCGGGGTCCAATCGCATTTTGGCGAGGGGAACAAGCATAAGGGAAGTAACACAACACACGAAAAGTGCACTCAAAAAGAAACAGTAACAAACGATTGTCTCATGTCACATTAGTGCAAGTAGCACATTGTGACGTGCGAGAGGGAGAAAAAAATGAAATGCGATCGCATTTAGACAAGGGGGACTAATATTTGCGGGAAAAGAACGCTCAATTGCTAAGGAATTAGATACTGACCGAAAACAAACGAAAATCGAGCAGCTTTTCTGACTTCGCTTTGCTTGTTCTATTTTTGTCCCTTTTCCTCATTCAAATGTGCTGCTTACGCTCATACTGCTTATGATAGTAGTTTGTGTTTTCGATCAGTGTCCGTGTGCCTTATTCGTCAGCAATTGGTACTTCTCTCCGCATGTATTTCTCCTCCTTGACCAAATGCAATTGCATTTCATTTGTTTTTCCCTCTCGCACATCACAATGTGCTGCTTGCATTAATGTGACATGAGACAATCGCTTTTTATACCAAAAAATGGTAAAGGGTATATTAAAGTTGTGCAAATGTATGTAAAAAGTAGAAGGAGGCGTGGCAGACCGCACAAAGTATATATATTCTTGATCAACATCGAAAGGCGAGTCGATCTAGCCATGTCCGTCTGTCTGTCTGTCCGTATGAACGCACGGATCTCGGAAACTGTTAGACCTACAATCACTTAATTTGGCACGAAGACTCTTCTAATAGGCATAACGAGTTTATTTTTTTTTTCGATTTACAACCTATAAAATATAGCTGCCATAGGAACGATCGGGTGAAAACCGATCTTTAATAACGAAAACCGCTTTGTTTTTCAAGATATCGTTACTAAATTTTGGATTTAACAGTTTTACCTAATGCCCATTCTCATATCTAAAAATTATGTATATCGGTTTACTATATCATATAGCTGTCATAGGAACGATCGGCCGAAAAACAACATTTACTGAGAAAAACTTTTTTGTTTAAAAAGATATCGTTACAAAATTTTTGATTCGATAATTCTAAGAAATGTCCAATCGCATTGCTGAATATGATAAATATCGGTTTACTATAACATATAGCTGCCATAGGAACGATCAGCCGAAAAAGGGTTTTGGCTAAAAAAAAAAAAATATTTTTCTTAAGATATCCCTACATAAAGAATAGAAAATATTGAAGAAACAAAAAAAAAAATTCAGTTTTGGATTGGGTACAGGGTTTTATATAGTCACGTACGGGATCCAGCTCTGGGGTTCAGCAGCCGAATCAAACATCGAAATTCTCCAGAGCTACCAAAACATCACCCTCAGAAAGATAGCCTGCGCTCCGTTGTACATACGTAACTTAAACAATCACAAAGATTTACTGATCCCAACTGTAGCTGACGAAGTCTCTGTGTACAGTTCCAACTACATTGCAAGGCTCGATCAGCACAACAGCAACTTCGCTATCAACCCCCTTGATAACTCGAGCACTGTACGAAGGGTCCATCCACTGGATCTGTCATTCCGCAGAAAATAAACTCAGCAAATTAAATGCCCGTTTTAGTTCATCTCCTTTCTTCTCACGTTTCAACTACCGTTGTAAAAATTACTTTGCAAATTTAATGTAGTTACATATAAATTAAGTATTTAATGTAAGTAAGTTTAAGTGTTATGTTTAAGCAGAGAATATGTATACTAAGAAGGCGCATCTCATAAAAACTACTTGCCAAATTGAAATGAAAAAATCAGGCAGCAGCGGGCAGCGTGTGTTGGAAGTCAAACTGCTATAATGTCCTCTGTCGGAAAATATTTTCTGATCTATGTGTTCTTTCCATTGCTATGCATATGCTGCTCGCACTCATGCTTTTATGATAATTGGTTGTCTTTATTTCAATTTCGGTTTTTATTTTTTTGTGTATGCGCTTTTGATGAGATTTCGAATGATATTGTATCCCTTTCTGCCAATTCATATGCTGCTGGCACTAATGCCTAGTTTGTCTATTTTAGATGCATTTTTGATGTTTGATAAGTAATGACTAAATGGTTAAGTATCCAAGACATTTTTTATGCATATTTTTGCATTATTTAATATGTAATTAATTTCTAACAATTGCAGATGTTTTCATTATTGGACTATATTTTGTAATTATAAATTAATAATTATTAGTCAATTATAAATTAATACACATTATGTTAAAATACTAAGATTTCCATATTCATCCATTCATAATGCTTAATTTATTAAATGCAGACACCTGTCAAAGATCGAAATAAATAGTCCACCAAATATTATTTGGCGTAGCCGGCTTAAATTGTCTTCATTTAATATTTTACGCACTCCACTATGAACTGGTGTTTTGATTGATCACCAGTTCAATTCAATGTGTGCCAAATTTTTGTTCCGAATGAACTGAATAATTGCTTCATATTTAAATAAATATATTTTGCACACACTTATTTTCACAAATAATACATGATTAGCGCAAAATATTCTAATTGACTTTGACTTTTTTCATTCACACAGTCAAAGTGTTAAGAAGCAGCTTTGAGAATTTAAATGCCTGTAACATTGAAGAAATAGAGCCAATATTTCATAAAAAGCAAGAAAAATGAACTACAGTAGAAACTCGATAATCCGACTATCGAATATCAAGGAAACGGCTATATTAGTTATATTAGCTGTATTTTTGTGTAATTAGAATTTGATATTTGCTTGTAATTTTTTTTTTAAGGCAACATTTACAACTACTCCAGGGTTGCATTCCAAAACAGACCACGGGGTCATGTGTTAAAGAGTCGTCCACCTTCTGCATAGACATTTCCTTTCATTCATACACTCACCATCAGAGTGATAATATATGATTAGATTTTCCGTTTTTCTAAATGCCTCTAAATTTCTTATGACATTTCTCAATTCCTCAATGAAATTATTAAATGATCCTTTTATTTAATGATCCTTCCACTTAATACAACAAAAAAAAACACATGCAGTAGTTATTCGGTTGTGTGAACACCTGATTATGTGAACATCCAGTAGAGTGAAAATAACGAATTTCGTTCTCTCGCACGGAGTGACTAACTGACCTAACGATTCCTAAAATTACTTCAATTAAATTTGACAATTTCTTCTTTTTCACTAGCTTGGGACAAAATAAATTCTAACATTGTGCAAAAGTGTTGGAAAAACGATTTGAGTAACGACGAATCTTATGATCTTGTTGACGACATTTAAGCATATTAAGAAACGAATATAGAAAGGATACAGAAGCACCGGTAGCGGAATTATTTAACTTTGTATCTCAGTTAGGAGGAGAGTTGAGTTCCAATGCTCAATAGATGATATTGAAAATTGGAGCGATAATGATACTTTTGAAGATTTAATAAAACGATGACATACAAAATGAAGATGAAATGCATGTGCATAAAATTGCAGGAAACACCTCGGAAGTGGATGCTTTTAATAAAGTCATTATTTGGGCTGAAGACAACTGTATAACTAATGACTTATTTGTGTTTTGTAAATCTAGAGAGCAAGCACTTTATATGAAGCTAAGTGCAAACAACAAACAAACGCAATTAACAGAATTTTATTTAAGTTCAATATGCCATCACATTATCAATTTTTTTTAACTTTTGATCATTGTTTCATTAAAAATATTTAATTTTTTATCAATAAAACAATATTTTTCAAATTTTTATTACATAGGAAATATAAAGAGTACATATAAATGTATATATGAACCTGCAAAACTGCTATTTCCGTTATGTGAATCATTCATTTCAGTGAAAAAGGTGTGTTTGAATTAATGAATGTTCACACAATAGAATAACTACTTTATTTTTTGATCATTTCGCGAGAAAATTTCGGCTGAAAATACTGGTGCAAAACTGATTTCAGCCAATAGTCCAGCTTATAGACATTATTAAATGTCGTTTGTACGTATATTGCTTATTTTGGTGTATGACGGCTTTGTTGTCTTGTCGAACGAAAAGCTGAACTATGCTCTGTTTCGGTACTGCTTATAAATATTGAGTTTGTTGTTTTTTTATACTCTGTACCAAAAAATGGTAAAGGGTATATTAAAGATGTGCAAATGTATATAACGGGCAGAAGGAGGCTTGGCAGACCCCACAAAGTATATATATCCTTCATCAGCATTGAAAGGCGAGTCGATATAGCCATGTCCGTCTGTCTGTCCGTCTGTATGAACAAACGGATCTCGGAAACGGTAAGACCTACAACCACCAAATTTTGCACGAAGACTCTCCCAATTCATAGGCATAACAAGTTTATTTTTTTTTCAATATTCGACCTATAACATACAGCTGCCATAGGAACGATCGGGTGAAAACCCACATTTAGTAACAAAAACCATTTTGTTTGAAATTTTGGATTTAATAGTTTTAACTAATGTTCAATAATATATCTCAATATTATATACATCGGTGTACTATACCATATAGCTGTCATAGGAACGATCAGCCGAAAAACTACATATACTCGGAAAACCTTTTTGTTTATTAAGATATCATTACCAAATTTTAGAGATGATGTTTTTCAGTAATATCCAATCTTATTCCCAAATATTATAAATATTGGTTTACTATAACATATAACTGCCATAGAAACGATCGGCCGAAAAACAACATTTACTCAGAAAAACTTTTTAGTTTATTAAGATATCATTATATCATATCATTTAGATTTGAAAATCTTCAGTAATATCCAATCCTATTCCCGAAATACGCATTAAAAATGTCTGGTATATAACCATTCATTCATTACTTATCAAACATCAAAAATCACATTAGGTATTAGTTCGAGCAGTACATTAATAGGCAGAAAGGGACACAATATTAATTGAAATCATATTAAATGCGCATACATAGAAAAAATAGAAACCAAAATCAAATTACTGACGAGCAACTTTCATCAAAAGCTTGAATGAGAGCAGCATTTGCGTAGGAAATGAAAGAAACACAACCCCAAAGAGCAGAAAATATTCATATATTCTCTGGCAGGGTGAATTGTAGCGAAATTATAGCTATTGGCCTTCCACTTCCCACCGTTGCCTGATTGTGTCATTTGAAGTTGGTACACTGTTTGTATTAGATGCACTTTCTTAGTATACATATTCTCTGACCTAATTGAAAGGCGTCAAGTTTAACATATTCGATAACACAAGCGAAAATCGTATGATGTAATTAAAATTAAACTGCGGGCTCAATTTATACGACTTCAAAATTTTGTTGAAATTTAAGCATCGGTTTTCCCCGTCATACCAATCCCTGCTGACGGTAAGAATTTTTTTTTTATTTGACATCTAATGAATGAATGAATATTTAAATATTTTCTTTCTCAAAGCATTTTACTTGTAATCTATATGAACTAGATATTCATGCAAGAACGATCAACATGATTTTAATTAATAAATTTAATAAAACTATTATTTTTTTTAGGCAATTATTAAATTCGGACTGCGATTATCGCTTTTGTATAATCTAGGTAATAGGTTAAGGAGATAGATCACAGGCAGGCAAGCACATTTCTTTAAGCTACTGTCAAATATGTTGATACTAAATTTATGAATTTTTGTTTTTATTTAATGTATTTATATTTTATTATATTCCGCATTTAAAATATCTGTTAAAAATAAAATTTTTATTTTAAATTCAAAATATATTATCAAATTAAAACAAACAATCATCTGTGGAAAACGCCAAAAATTATAGCCCACAAATATTCATATCACTGCCTGAAATTTTTTTACACTGTTTAGCACTTCACTACCAAAGAAGGAAAATAAGTCAATATCTATATATCTTTTAGACAAAATGATTTGAAGTTCTTTACATCAAACGTATAAAACTTTTTATTACCATTCTTACTTTAGTTTTTTGGTATAGCGTATGAAAAGGCAACAAAGGTAAACAAAAACTTTTTTTTTTACTGCGACTTTTGACATTTAATAATAAGTATTCAGCCGAAATTTTAACACGAAATTATCAAAAAATATTTCATAATACGTTTTAACCATCGCATTGTAGGCATGCGCTGTAGCGCAATCGGTCGAGCGACGGCGAGAGTTTTTTTTAATTTCTACACACTGCCAGTTCGGTGGTTCGAATCCTGCTGTCGGAAAATTTTTTTTTTTTTTTTATTAATTTATTTTATTTTTAATTTATTTACTTAATAGTAAATATTCTTTTATATAGTTTTTTTTTATTGCGGTTGAAAATGCTTAAACGCGACACACAGGCAAGGTAACTGCCAGCAGCTGCCGGCAATTACGGCACACTTAGTGAAATACTGTGCACAAATAAAATTAATTAAATTAAATAAAAATAAAATAAAAGATTAGTTATATTAGCTGCATAATGTATTTAAAATTTGAACCAGGCATCAATTAGATGAATGCTTGCAATTTGTTTTTGTAGATAAAATTTTTAACGCTAGGGTTGCATTTCAAAACAAACCACGGGGTCATGTGTTACAGAGTTGTCAAACTTCTGCTTGGACATTACCTTTCATTCTTTCACTCACCAACAGAGTGATGATATATTCCAGGTTTTTCGTTTTTCTAAATGCTTCCCAATATCTTATGACATTTCTCAATTCCTCAATGACTTTATTAAATGATCCTTTGTTTTTACTCCGAAGAGAAAAACTGTACTCTTTTCTGTCGAATTTTTATTTTGGTTTAATTTTCTGTATTTCGATTTATATTTTTTTTTTTCGTATTTTGTGTAAGCCGTAAAAATAATAATGGCGGTGATACTGGCAACTAGATCCGCAGCAACAACAATAACAAAAATCTCTTCTTCTATTGGCCAAAGCAGGCCGCTTCTGAGCGATTGCTTCCTTCAGACGGTCTAATTGTTGACAGTACACGATCGAATTAAGAGTTTGGCCGTAGAGGAGTGGCTCGTAGTAGATGATTCCCTGCCAATCCCACCAAACACAGAGCAAAACCTTCCTGCCAGTCAATCCTGTCTTGGACACCGTTTGCGGTTGATTGCCATTCGACCTCTACCGTTTTCGCTTGATGTTGTCGTAAGTGCTCCATTTTTCATCACCAGTTATCATCCGCTTCAAAAATGGATCGATTTTGTTCAGATTCAGTAGCGATTCACAGATAGAAATTCGGTCCATGAGATTTTTCTTGCTTACATGCCAGTCGGCTTTAACGATATCCTCAATTTTATCAACATTTTTGACTATTGGCCTTCCGGAGCGTGGTTTATCTTTACCACCAAAATCACCGGAACGGAATCAACGAAACCAAAATTGCGCATGGTTGCAGTATCAGGACCATAAACACTGTTCACATTTTCTGCCGCCTGACTTGCATTTTCGCCTTTATCGAAGAAAAACTGTAAAATGTAGCGTATTTTCTCTTTGCAGTGGTTCAAACCAAATCAAATCGAATGCAAAACTGTCAAAGATGCCTTTTTAGATCTAATTGTCACCTTTACAACGACGTTAGTTATCAATCAATGAAACAAAAACTAAACCAGATACAGATTACTAAAGCCATCAATTGAGAAAATAATGGATTACTTCTTACTAAACCTAATATTTACGGGTCTATTTTGGTGCAGTCTCAAAAAAGTCTTAACTTTGAGTCAATAACAAATCTTGTACCGAACAGGCATTTTCCCACAAGCGGTCTGAGCATGTAAGTTTTAGTGTTGGAAAAAAGCTCTTTTGTGTGTTAAAAGACGGTCACGTTCAAAGTGATTGAAAAATGCTTCTTCACTACTATAAAAATAAAGAAGAGAAAACGCGCAAAAGTAAGTATTTCAATATTATTTATAATTAAAGGGATTTATAAATGCTTTTTATCTTTTTTCTAGACAAAATTAATTTGAGCGGACAACAAAAGAACAGCTGCACTACTTTGTGGCGTTTCTGCAAACAACATTCGCAGCTGCAAGTGGGAAAAGGCAACCCGCAGGCGCCACGGGTTATTCAAAAATCATTAGGAGCAATTGGCTCAAGATTTGAATGGCTTGAAGGGCCCAATACGGTCAGTGGTATAATGGGAATAGGTAAGTTATTAAAATATTGTTTCATTTTCGCAATTAAATAAAAAAAATTGTGTTTCAGAGCCCGTTAGGTATATTGGAAAAATGCTTTGCGTTCTCGTGCATGCTCTAATCCAGCGACAGGAGGCTCAGAAGACAATACGAGGTCCAAATGCGGCAAACCAAGTTGATTTTAGGCTCTACTAGCGCCATGCAGCGAACGTTGGAAAAGATGGAAAACTCGATAACCGCCTCAGCAAAGGCTATGAAAAAATATACATATGCTAAACAAGAAATAAAATATTTGGTTTTTTTAAAAACAACACTCGCAATATTTTTTTTTTTTATTGTTGGGCTTATATTTTCATTTAAAGAAGAAGTGCAATTGTTTACGTCTTGAAAGTTATCATTTTCTTCACATAATTCTGTGCACAAAGTCAAAAACCTGAATCGCAAGTCTTAAAACCTGCTTTTTCATTCGATACAAAAATAGTAACTAATAGAGACGAAAGTAAAAAAATGAGTTTTTTTTTTTGTGACGAAACTACCTATAGAGACAAAAGTAACAAAAAGACAATAAAGACTTTTTCAACACTGAGAAATTTTTGATACTGCACTAAAATAGATTCGTTAATTTATGATGTTTGCTTTGACTCACTGCTGATATTTTGCAGTAGCTCAGCAGGATGTTTTTCAGATTAGGTTATAACTTTTCAATTGTTCAAATGTCGTTACTGTTGCATGGCTGCTCTGCTACTGTGCTATATTGCTGCTATCATTTTTCCCCAAAAGCAATAGCAGCAGTGCCAAGGCAAAAAGGGCAAAACACAAATCTGAAGTTTTTCAATTTAAGAAACAATTGTGAGGTATTATCTCGCATATTAGAAACTCCTAAAAAAAGTGAAGAAAAACTGAAAATGAAAACGGCTGCAAAAGCATACAAACAAGAAAGCAAAAAACAAAAATAAATAAAATCGAAAACAAAAACCCAAAAAAAAAGGCAAAGCAAAAGAAAAGCTGCAGCAACAGACGTTTCAAAGGAAAACATTGCAGAGAGTTCATTGACGACGGCACTTTGCGGTATCTGCATCGCAGCAGACGAACTTTTGTTTGTTCATGGATCAACACAAAGGCAACAGCCAACTAAAAGTCAACGCAACTCTAGTCAAGCAAAAACAAAAAATTTTTTTTTTACAAAAGAAAAAAACAAAAAAAATGGTTAATGGCAAAAATTAATTAAAATATTAATTGAAATAATGGATCTTTCATTAGCGACTTGACAACTTCAAACTTTTAGGGTGAATCAACATCAAACCTATTACCGAACTGTGAATGTCAGAATAATCAGTAAAATCATCATGAGGAAGTACATACACGAACGAACAACGTTTACAAATATTTAAAATTTACTACCGAAATTCTGAGTTGGTGGTCGCAACTTTAAGAGCATTATCGCCAATTTTTGGTCATAATTCGCGTTCCAGTGGCTTGTCTGCATATTGTAGTAAAAAAATTTGAGTGACAATATTCGCTGCTTGATGTTGCCGTACCAGTGAGACTACGTTTTGCCCGAAGTGTGGATAATATTGCTGCCGTAGAGACGTCCTCAAGACGTTCTCAAGAATTAGGCCTCTCCCAGACCATATTATGGCGAATTATGCGTTAGGATCTTGGCGTACTTACAATAACTAAAGCCACTTGATCATATGAAGCGACATACGTTCTCAAATTGGGCTCTGGAGATGATGGAATAAAATAAAGAATGTCATCACAAAATCATCTTCAGCGATGAAGCGCATTATTGGTTAAACGGCTTCGTTAATAAGCAAAAG
The DNA here is from genome assembly GCA_037044495.1 of Stegana nigrithorax. Taxonomy (NCBI): domain Eukaryota; kingdom Metazoa; phylum Arthropoda; class Insecta; order Diptera; family Drosophilidae; genus Stegana; species Stegana nigrithorax. Next base: position 173 of record JBAMBQ010004482.1, on the reverse strand, counting down.
TCGTCGAAAATTGGGTTCAACCAGAGAATATAAAGTTACAAGAAGACGCATCTCATACAAACTAAATTTCAAGTTCCAATGACAAAATCAGCGGCAGCGACGGGTGTAGTTGAGGACAAACTGAACTTGCGAGAGCAAAATGTAGAAATCTTTTCTAATTTACTCTTTCTGTT
>JBAMBQ010004479.1:0-75511 GCA_037044495.1 Stegana nigrithorax | reverse complement strand
CATGTTGAGAAGTAGTTAAATTTGGAACAATATAATGCTGAAGTTGATCAGTAATTATATGTTCCAAGAGTTTTGGTATTGCGCATAATTTAGCAATACCTAGATAATTAGATATATCGATTTTACTCCCTTTTTTATAGAGTGGAAAAGTGAAAGATTCCTTCCACACCGACGGGACCGATGAAGTCTTAAGCGAGAGCTTAAATAACTTATATAAGGGAGAAACTAATGTGTCTGCACAGTACCTTAATACACAACTTGGAATATTATCAGGGCCAGCAGAAAACGATGGTTTGATAGAACTTAAGTAGGAGCCGAGTAGTCTCTCATCAATAACCGGACTGTTAATTATATAAGAATTTTCCGCACTAAAATTGGGTATAAAGTTACGCGAGCTAAAGTTATAATTGCTTTGGAAAAAATTAGCAAAAAGGTTTGATATGTCGTAATTATTTTTTTACTTTTGGATTTACCGCCAATGATGTGGTGACCACAATTCAGCAACAACATCCACACATATTAATATTAAATTTAATTTAATAATCCGCAACGTATGCGTACGAATGAAATGGAAGAATTTTCGTGCTCTGGAAAATTTTATTCATTTTCAACACCATTTAGAGATGAACATGGAGTGTCAGATGTTGCTGCATGCAGCGAACATGCAGCGCTGCATGCAGCAATTCTGCACATGTGTTTTGACCTTTATACCATGTTCATTGCTCCTTAAATGGTGTTGAAAATGAATAAAATTTTCCAGAGCACGAAAATTCTTCCATTTCATTCGTACGCATACGTTGCGGATTATTAAATTAAATTTAATATTAATATGTGTGGATGTTGTTGCTGAATTGTGGTCACCACATCATTGGCGGTAAATCCAAAAGTAAAAAGAAAAAGCTATAAATTATGTATCTACGATTACTTATTTATTTATTTTTTTTATAGAGTTTATAACTTATTAAAAATAAATATATAAACTATATTTAATTTAAAGCTATGACTACGGGGCCTTAAGCTTACACGATTATTTATTATATAATTTGTAATATAATATAAAATAAAAATAATTAAAGGAACTTTTTTTCGTTTCGCACACTTTTATAGCGAGTCACAATGAAACGTCAGCACTTACAGTGAACAACATTCTGTACATGCAAGGTACATACTACGTTACGTAGTGTGTAAGGTAATATAACGTAACAAAGTCGGCGACTTTTTTAGACTGGGAAACGTGGTTTGTTGGAAGCAGTGCGGAGTTGCAGAACGTACATCGTGTGAAGAAAAAAGAAAATTAGTAATTTTGTGAAGAAAAATTTTTGTCGAGAATACAGAAGAAAAAAAAATTATTCACAAAATAAAAACGCGATAAATTATGGAAAATCCAAGCAACGCAACACCCGCTGCTGCGGTGGAGAATGGCTCCAACACGACGCAGGAAGTCTCATCTACAAGTAAGTATTAAAAGAATGTTCTTTTTTCATTTTCCAAAATTTAGATTTTTTTTGGTTGTATTTCGGGGTGGTGTGCGATGTTCTAGTATAAAATAGCAATTAGTAAAAGTGGTGCAATTCTAAACGATGACGCAGTTTTCGGCAAAAGAATTGAATGAAAAATTGTGAATGGTGCATTAATTTTAAGGACTTGCCGTCTTCAAAAATTAGATCAAGGGCAAAAGGAGCGTCGTTGAAATTTTAGTTTTTGCTCTTGCTTTCGCTCATCTGTCATTTGACGGTGCAGCCATGTTTGAAACTTGTTATTGTTGTTGTTCTTATGTGTTTGAATTTACAGTAAATGCTACGGTTGTTTTGGCTCGCAGAAAGCTAATGCAAATCTAATGAATACGTACAATCATGTGTGTACACAAAAAAAAAAGTTAATTGTTCTTGTTTTATTAATTACGTCATCGATCACTTATGCGAAAAACACTATGCACAAAATTTTTGTGTTAGAGGCAAAAGTAATACGTGAATCATTTTTAACGTTGTCGTCCACTTTTGCTCTTGGCCCATTTGTGCGTTTTAAATATATATATATATAAATATATGTATATGTATATACATGTCTATTGTGTTAATGTCATTCGACAAACACACACAAACATTTTCTTCTCTGCGTTCGTTTGCCTAGCACACTTTGTAAGTGTTGTTTCAGTCTAACATTTTTTTTATAGTTTTTATTTGCCGCTCTTAGAGCCAAACACAAAATGCGAACAAGAAAATAATTTGCGTGTTTTGATGTGTTCATCGTTGAAAAATTCATTGGTATATGTTATTTGTATTTTTTTTTAAACAACTGTTTACAATCACGAACTTCTTTAAATTACGGTTTCTAACTTCATTATTGAAAAGTTTGGGTAAGCCTGTTTTTTTTAATTATGTGTGCGGTTTTGTACATATGAATATTGTATTTTCATGCCTCTGTTTTAATGTTTACACTACTAGTCTAAATTCGTAAAAGCTTTTATGATGGAATTGAAGCTGTGAAACATTTCATTAAAAAGAAGTGAATATTTTTAATGAGCATGTCAATCTGCTTTAAGTTCGCTCCCATGTCTGTTTTAGTAAGCCGCTAATATATTGGAATTTCCTGATAGTTTAATCAACAAATTAAAAATAATCAAGTGGCTGTGGTATTAACCATTATTAGTTCACCGTTTTTTTTATATTGGAACTTATTTTACAAGTGCAAAGAAATAACTAAATTAATTTTGCTGTCCTCATTTCTTAATTGCCACACTGACTCTGTAACGCACAATGAATTTTGTATTGCTTTTAAGAAATCATTGTTCTTTATATTTAGGTTTGAGCTCGCATATGATTACAATCGTAATCGCTCACTCAACATAGCAATATGGAAATTAGTTAAAAAAATAAACAAATTTTCATTCTGTTTCATTTAATTTGAAGCGGGTACCCCTCCTACCTTTGAGTTTTCGAACGCTGATTATGTGTAAAACATTTCTTTATTTATATTGTAGGTCAACAGAGTTACACATGTTGAATTGAACCAATAAACGAGCAGGTGATTTAAAGCAGTTGTAGAAATATTTAAAAAAAAAATAACATTGGAATTTTACGATTTCAAGTGTAAGCAAACATACACTTGTCTATGTACTCTTTAATACATATACTTCATTCAATGCCGCAGATTTTTTTGTTTGTTTATTTTGCCACCATGCATGCGGCACATAAATAATTAGAAGAATTAGTCGTTTACGAACGTTGATGTATTTGTTTTTTTTCTTTTCTTGCTATACTTTTTTGCTTTATTTCTTTTACAGCTCAACCAGCTGAGCCCACGAAGCGCTCATTGCGCGTGCAAACCTGGAAGAAAATTCAGGAGGCTAAGGTTGGCATCGGATTTAATGCAATTTTCAATCGCATACCATCGTTTGTAGATGCTGCCAAAGCTGCTGAATTGCTGAGCCAGGCTGAAGAATTCAAAAAAGCTCGTAAGTTTTGTCAGTAACTGAAGGATGCGGGCGTCGCGATTAAGCGTTATTTCTTTTTCTTTTGCTATAGAGCATATTAAGGTGAACATAGATCGTGCTTTGCACGACGTTAAAGTGCAGACAGTGTTGGCAAACAAAACACTTTATTTGCCTGGTACACGCGAATCAACTGCATTGCACCTAAAGGTCGATGTACCTTCTGATGCCACCGAAGAACAGAAAAAAGAAGCACTGCGCGTGAATGATATACAGAAGTTCCGTACTGAAATCCGTAAGTTGAGCATTGATGAATTCACATATGTAATAATATGTATTAACAGACGTATTTTTAATTTTACAGCCATTGAGAATAAGATCAAACTCGACTTGGTCATTATCGGCTCAGTGGTGGTTTCACGCGATGGTTATCGCATTGGTCGCGGCAATGGTTTCGTTGATCTTGAAATTGGTTTGCTCATCGAATTGGGCGTTATAACACCAGAGACAGTTATTGCGACTTTGGTGCACGATTTGCAGGTTGTCGACAGTCTGCCCACTAATCTTTTCCAAAAGTACGACGCTCCAGTCGATTTGATTATAACACCAACAGAGGTGATTCGTGTGGCTAAGAAATTGCCACGTCCGAAGGGCATTTTTTGGGAGTTGTTGTCGCAGCGTCGTCTTAAGATATTGCCAGTACTGCAAAAGTTTAAGGAACTTGAGGAGCAAAGCGGCAAGACTATTGTTCTCAAGGAGGAAGACACCGATGTGGAACAGAATCAGAATAGCAGACGTCGACGTGGTCCGCTGCGTCGTCGTTTTCAACGCAGAAATCCTCGTCGCACTACCTCACAGACTGACAACGAACAACAAGGCGTAAGTTTCTTTTTTTTTTTTTTATTATAATACGATAATAAATTGGATGCGTATTTTGATTAGGACAATTCTCAGCAGAAGCGTGGACCTCGCCGTAATAGAACCATTACAAATCGCCGCAGACGTCCACTTAAGGTTTGTGAGCTTAATTTAAGTTTAATTATTAGTTTGGCTGGCTAATAATATTTATTTTTAAAGTCTGAGGGCGACCAATCTGGTGTGGAAGGCAGTAAAACCAACCAAGATGGTAAATCCGATGAAGCTGGCGGCGAGCGCAGACAGCAACGCCGTAACAAACGCTTAACTCGTGATTTTTGTGTTAAATTAACAAATTTGACACGCGAAATCCGCGTAAAGGATCTAAAAGCCGAATTACGCAAACGTGAGTGCAATCCTATTGCAATCACCTGGAAAGGTAAGTGATAAAGAACAAATGTAAAATAGTTTTTTGCTTCATTTCTGTTCGTTTTTTAATTCAAATATTTTCTATTTTTACACTAAAAAAGCTCACTTTGGAAAATGCTTTTTGCACTTTGGCAATCGTAACGGTACACCAAGCACACAAGATGATGTCGATAAGGTTTTGAAATCGTTAAACGATCTCTCGCTGACAATCAGCACTAATACAACTAATGCTGGTGCGGGTGAATCCGGTGACGCTGAGGGAGACGCTGCCAAGACAGTCGCCGATACACCAGCGCCGACAAAGACCATAGCCGTGAATGTTGAGTTGATTAAATTCGGAAAAAAGGGTGGCCCGACCAATGGCGATGGCAACGCAGCTGAAGGCAGTGGTGGTGGTGATGTGGTCAACGGTGGTGCTATCGTAGAGGCTGAATCAGCTGGAGGTGATGCTGGAGACGCACGCATCGAATCCGTAGACACCACTACTGTATAGTAGGAATTACGCGCTGTTTTAGAACTGTTCTAATTTTGGTTGGGTTTGGAACTTCACAATTTTTGGCATAACCATCAACAGCCAAACTACTCACCATGAACAGAGCTGCGTTTTATTCTCATTTATTATTATTTACAAAACGTCTTAAACGAAAACCAACAATCACATGCTTTTAACAAACTCTCCACTACTACTCTCCATTTTGCAAACCGTTGACGCTTTCTAATTGCATTTGTTTGCTATAAATCAACAACATCGAAAACTAATTTGAAAAAAGAAATAATTTCATACATTAATTGTATCCAAGATTGATTTTAGAATTAATACTCTTTCCACAAACTGTGGAATATTTTTTTTTTTTCAAAGTTTTTGCGATTTTAACACAAAACCATGAAAGAAAAAACATTTTACTCAACAAAAGCTGCACAGCATTTAGAACAAAAAAAAAAAAAAATAAAAAAAAATGAAAAAATATTATTAAACAAGGTCACAGCAAGTTAGCTTAATCCCAGTTTCAGCGTCGTCAATTCTTTGCATGTTGGCAGTTGAGCTGCTTTGCATGTACTACTAACTAATGACGTAAAGAAAAGCCTTGTCTACTTTCACCTATTTGATTCTCTCTCTCTCTCTATTATGTTTAATTATTAAATTCATTAAACAAACAAATCGCAAAAAGGAACAAACCCCAAAAAAACAAAAATTTGTAAAAAAAAAATACAAGAATTGAATTCAAATAGAACATTATCTAGTTAACAAATTATTAACAATTTTGCATTTTTGCTGGAATATTGCTATTCATTTTTTTCGTTTCCCCAAACTAACACCAAAATCGAGGAAACAAACAATTATTGATTATTACATTTATAATTACGTTCTTTTTATACAAAAACGAAGAAACATTACAAAATATGTGAAACTTGAATGAATTATATCTTCAATAAAAAATCTAAAAAAAATTGTAAACAGAAGTGTTTGTCATATTATTTTTATTATTAATCGTATTTTTAGTGCATTTATTTTGATTCCAAAAAACATTCCCAAATCGTAATAAGTTATATACAAAAGGAGCTAAGCTTACACATTTAGACTTAGATCATAGAAACTATATGCAAAAAGTGATTTTGGTGACTTGGTTCTACATGCGTTTTAGTGCTTGTTGTGTACTTAAATATGGTCCGAATGAGTAGCCAGGGGTAAACGTCCTGCGCATAAGGTTGCACGCAGTCATTGAAATGTAAAACCTTCTAGATTTGGACTTAATGGTAATGATTTAAACAAGTCCAGCTAAGTTTTGGTGAACTGTAGACCAAGACAAAATAGGATAAGAATGTTTGCCACCATGACACTCGTTAATGAAGATATTATTTAACTTTACAGCGAAAAAAGCTGTTATCACAACAAAATTTTCGGTTGAATTGAGTGCTCAGAGAGAAATCTTATTCCAGTTGTAAAGATTCCCGGTTTTAAAAATGTATGTAAGTATATGGATTTTGTGCCGATGTGGTATAAAGAGGCAAATAAAAAGGAAGGGAAAGAAGCTCCATTTACATCGAAATTGACTTCTTCGCTCTTTCGGCAACCCGTCGACTATTTTTAGGGATTAAAATTTTATCCGAATTTCAGATATACAGTGCACTCGCGATAACGTGATCAAACTTTTTGTTTACATTGACTGCTCTGTAACGTGAACAAAAAAAGAAAGTTGCATATGTTTTCTAAGTATGAAATACACTAAATTCTATGCAATGGTGGATCAAAGTGACATGAGTGTACTCGCTTAAGGGAGAAAGCAGTATTCAGCTATTAGAAAAGAAAAAGTAGCAGATAAAGATAACGAATTTCTTTAATACATAAATGTAATGAGGAATTTTGTTTGCTATTTAATTTTATTTTCACATGATCTCGTATTGTTTTGCAATGAATTTGATTTAATAATTTTAGTTTCATATTTTAATAATGCAAATAATAATAAAAGAGTTTCGCGTTCAAGCGTGTAAAACACAGCTTATATTGTAAAATTTTATATTTTTTCATGAAATTCGACAATCGCTAATATGAACTCCCTTGGATTTAATTATTTCAAGTTACCGCGAGTGCTCTGTATGTATGTTCGTAAAAAGATTCAGCATGGCTTTAATAAGAGTATGTGTAAAAAGTTGCAGCTACTCACTTAAATATTTATATCTCTTGTCGTGTGGTTAAAAATAGCAGGTAGAGATTTTGTGGGTTTTGGGATGCATGAGTTTGAAACCGGTAATGTAATGATTTGTGGGGGTTGAATTCAAGGTGATTGTGGATTTAAATGCACTACTTAAGTTAGGAAAATTAAATTCTTTTATGCTTTTAATAATAAATCCCCCTAGTTAGGCTCTGATGACTGATCAGTCAACACGAAGTTCAGCATTTGTTGTGGTGGTGGCGCCAGTAGCAGCACTTCTGACGGTAGCATATGCCGCATGCGTGGGCGTTACAGCAGATTGCGGTGATGGCGTACGATCGATGTATTCAATACCATCGCTTTCCTTCGCTTGCTTTGCGTCGCATTTGTCTCGCACAATTGTAGCACTGATATCGCTTACGAGGCATGTCGAGTTATTAGTTGCAGTAACGGCCGAAGATTTGGCTGACACTATGGCAGAGCTCGGTTTTTCTTGTATAGGAGCCAGGCTATTAACAATCGAGTTAGCCATTGCCAATTCTAGTTCGCGCTGCCAATCGTTCTCCTTTTGCTCCATGGCTTTGCGTTTCAACTCCTTGTACCGATTGTAAATAATAAATTCTTTGATGAGGACAGTTTCCGGATCACTATCACGTTGCGCCGAGCGTTGCTTGGCCAGGCGTTTCTTTTTTTTGTGAAGTGGCCGTGTTTCGACGATCATCTCTTCTAATTCGAGGCAGGGATCGCAATTCAAATGATCTTCCGGCGGTTTAAATGGAGGCTTCGTTTTCTTATCCAGCACATTGTTGAAATCTGTATGTCGCAGTAGTGGCGTCTGTTGTAACTCCTGTTGAGTGCTAATGCGCGCACCCGGATGCACACAAAGCAACTGTATAGAGTAGAGAAAATATTGTCCATATGAAGCTGATGTGATTTTTATATTTAGACATACTTTTGTCAACAGATCGATAAAATTGTTGCTCCAGTAACGCGGATAGTGCACAGATGCATTCAGTATATTGCGTATCTCTGCTAGTGGCGTATTTGAGTGCACGATGAAGGGCCGCGTGTTAGCGCGCATTTCATATGCGACCACCCCGAGTGACCACCAATCAACTGGAAAACTGTAACCGGCTAAAAAATTAATCAAAAATCGTACATGTTTAATTTGGCTGGTTATACAACGTAAATTTAAAAGCCACACGGCGTCAACTTACCGACTTCATCCAGCGCACACATGAACACCTCGGGCGCCATGTAGGGCTTGGTGCCCGACATGCTGCAGGCCAAGCCATCCTTTTGCAGTCTCGTTGCAATATTAAAATCAGTCAAATGAGCGTGTCCTGCGTAACAAAGTTACTCATTTATAACGTGATTAACTCGTCACTAATTTTGCTACGCTAATGTGTACTACGAATATACTTGTACATATACCAAGTTAAATTGATTGTGAGCGAAGGCCTTTGTTTTTCTTTTTTTTTTTTGTAACAATTGGCAAAAATAATTTTTTTTCAAGCACCTACGCTAGAATGTTAAGTACGCATACTGCATATTAATTTATAATTGAATGAAATTAATTAGTCATGGAAACTTACACCTGACTCGAAACAATAAATGCGAATACCTTCTTAGCATATTTTTTTAAAGTGCATATATTTAAAACCAAAACTCACCAACATCATCCAGTAAGATATTGTCCGGTTTAATGTCCCTGTGGACTACTCGCTGCGTTTGCAGGTACTCCAAAGCACTACCCAGCTCGCAAACTAATAAGGCAACACTCTGTTCCGAGAACTCCACCTGAACAATAAATGGTGTGTAAATAAATAATTACATGAGTGCAATAGAGATTCAGCAATGGCATAAGCCAAATGACAACTTACTCTGTTTTGTAAATGATATCTTAAATCACCGCCTGTCAGCAGGTCACAGACCATGAATAAATCCTCTTCGTCTTAAACAAATAAATAATCGAAAAAACGACAAACATATTTACAATGACAGAAATTACGCAAAGTCTGTGTATAATATGCAAAGAGCGAATCATTTGCATTTTGATTGCCGTTAACTAATTGACAATCGAAATAATACATATAACGGCAAGGGTATTTCTGCAGGCATGCCAACTTACCCTGAAATGAAAACCACAAATTCACGAGAAATGGATGCTCGAGCGAAGCCAATAGCTCAACCTCTTTAATGACGCCACCAAGCGCTCCACGGGATTCGCATGCCGAGCGACTTACATATTTCATGGCGTACAGAATACCACTATCACGTTTTTGCACGATGCATACCTGTGTTAAAACAACATATGCATAAATATATATGTACATGTGTAATGATGTTCTATGTAAGAACATAAATACATACAGTAGGTTAAAAAAGTCTACAAACTCCCTATTTTTAATTGCCAATTATTACCATTTATCAGGGCTTAAGCATTTTTTAACAATCTTATGAATGGAACTGTTCTAAGTTTTCGAAAATAAAAATGTTTGCGTTCTTCAATAAAAATATCAAATAAGATGAGTAAACAAATACAAACAAATTTTGCAGTCTTCTAGTTGCAATATTTTCATTTAATCTAGTTGACTACGATAATCAGTTTTTTATATAGAGTGCAACAAAAAGTAGACATCATGGGGCCTGGTAATAAAATTCTTTTGTTAGTTAAGACATGTACCAGTAATTTTGAGTTTCTTTACAAGTGTAAAATATTATTTTTTGTGTTCTTAAATATAATATATACTTGTATGTACATGCACACTTGTAAAATCAGAAACTGAACCATTCGGAGTCATTTTTGTTTCGAAAAAATCTTGTGTCATTGAGTTGTCACTAAGTCAGGGTTTTTGCCCACTGTAAATACATTTCTACTATACGAAACATGTATTGTATGTATTAAATTTATGTAAATGCACGCACAGCATCTTTTGCCTGACACTTGTGCAATGTCAACTTATGCACTGCGCGAATGTACTTACCTTGCCAAAGCTGCCCTTACCAATGGCGCGCAGTATTTGAAAGTGATCAAAATTAACTGGAATCAAATTAAAAGTCAATCTTTGATTATCCAATGTGCATGCATTATATTGGCATAGCTACTAAATTTGTTACATTTCCACTCACCGTCATCATCGTTGAGCAGATTCGCATCGGATCTGCTCGAAGTGTTTGCGCCCATGCTGCATTAAGCGTTTGTTAGGTTTGCCGCGGGGAAAGCCAGTAATTGCCGACCGATTGCTGTGGTAATTGACCTTCTGAATAACTGTATACCGCCTGTCTGTCTATGACCGATTGCCTTAAATCCTTTAACGCCTTTCTGGCCAATTTTCGATTTGACTAATTCGATGAATTCTTTCAAATGGAAAGTTTATCTTTGTTCTAAAAATCGAAAATGAATACAGTTGATTGTAGTTTGCTCTATGTTGTGCTTTGCCGGCAATGTGGCACTTTGACTTCAAATCTCCAATGTTGCGTTTTACTGTTCGAATGACTTTTTTTGAGTGATGCCGAAGGCAGCCAGCTCCTTGCTGCAAATAAAAATGCCAATAGTAATAAACCAAAAAACAAAAATAGAAATTCTATTTGAGCAATGATGTTTCACTTCTGTGGTTTGTTGAATGGCGCAACTGTACATAGGTGCCGTGTTTGCATGCTTCTCAACCACGATTGTTCTCGTCCGCACTTTGATTATGTCGGTGCGGCTGGACAATGCTGCGTTCTACAGTACTGGGCTGGACAAGAACAATTTTCAGCTAACGAAATACGCAATCAATTCAACTCAATTCAATTTATTCAATGACTCAAACCAATATGCAACGTGGAAGCTCATGCAGAGTTGAGTTGTTGCTTTCATTGTTGTCGTTGTAGTGGTATGTACTCAGGCCCATGTTGGCTCGAGGACATAATGAATTGTGTGTAAATTAGTTTTCATCAATATTGATTTTTCTGGCAGACTTTTAACAGTTCTAACGACTATAAACAATTTATTTTGTAGTTCGTAAGAGCATTGAATCGAATTTTGTTAGATTGGATGCGGGGATAATGAATTTTAAATGATTTCGTTAACAGGAAGCCATGAGCCCCAAGCATGTTCAATATTTTTTTTTTTTTTTTTAGAAAAACTAAATAAAATTAAAATCGTAGATGTTTTCTTAAAAAAAAAATTATTATTAATTACACATCTGCATTTCTTAAAAACAGAAAGAAATTCAACATACAGTACTTCTGCATTCGATAATTAGATCCTAATTCCATTCGGATCATCGGATTGTTGTATGTAATATACATCATTTTATTAAAGAAAAAAAAAATTAAAACACATAATTGTTAAGTCCTATTTTTATGTTATTTAAAATGTTTACAAATTCGTTATAAAGAACAGACTATGCATTCTTTATATAGAATATACAGTCAACCAAAAATTTATTCATACACCTTTGATGACAAACAAAAATGAGCAGTTCAGACCCTTGTGTTTTTTGTTTTTGAAAATTTTTTTTGTAGGGACTGTAAGATAAGTATATTCTCTATGTAATGAGTAAAGGAAATAAACCGTTATTCTACTCTGATTGGAAATATTCCAGACAAAGCGGCAGAACAGGCAAATTCACGCAAAATATTTATTCGTACACATGTCGGTTATGATATTGTGACTGCAAAAATAACTGTAATAGGCATGTTTGTTTTAACCCATTTCGTTGAATTTGCAATGGCATTAGTTATTCTTAGCATTTGGCGTCGTTTTAATATCATAGTCTATTTGAATTTGGTTACAGTTGGTCAAAATGGGTCGAAGTTCGATTTTTCACTTGACATGCGAAAATTTATAGTAAAAATGTACTTGGAGGCAGAATTAAAACACTGAAATCGCGAGATGAGCTCCAAATAGTAGCTTTTGTGGTTAAAAATCCGAAAATTTCAACCACAGTGAAACCAGATTCTTTTTGGAATAATGTGTTGTTTAGTGATGAATCGAAATTTAATGTTTTTGGACCGGATTGCCCTCCAAAAATTTGGCGAAAGGTAAATGAAGAACTGCATCAGAAAAATGTTATACCGACAGTAAAACATGGAAGTGGTAATCTGATGATTTGGGGATGTATGAGTGCATCTGGAGTCGGCCAACTGCAGTTCATCACTGATAGGATGGATAATTACAAGTATCTGGAGATCCTAAAAAATAATGTTTATGCAAGTGCCACGAAACTTGGGTTTGCAAGGGGAAAGTTCCTTTTTCAACAAGATAACGACCCAAAGCATTCATCATACATCGTGCATGAATGGCTTCTTTACCACTGCAAGCAACTAAAAACATCCTCACAGTCACCGGATTTAAGCCCCATAGAGCACATTTGCGATTTATTGGAAAAAAGAATAAGAAAAACTAGGGTAACATCAAAAGACTCATTGAAGTCACGAATGGGAGAAATGACGTCCGACAAAAAACTGATTTGTTTTTTTTTTTTACTATTTGATACAATATATGATATCAATTTTATTACTGTACGAATACTTTTTTGGCGTGAATTTGTGCTTGTTTTTAGTTTTTTTGAGTTTTTTTTAATACCAAAGATGATTGTGAGATTTTTTACCTGAAAAATCATTAAAATAAACTTTAATTTATATAATTAAAAAAGTTTTGTTCAATTCTCTTAAGTCTGCGCTAAGTTACAGGTGTTTAAACTTTCAACTTGAGGGTGTACGAATAAATGTTTGGTTGACTGTACATTTATTTTACAGTAAATAGTCTCAGACGGAATATTTCGATCGTAAAATGTGCTCTCTACTGTATTTCAATAAAGTTTTATAATTTCGGAAATTAGTAAAATTTCAAAAAACGTTCACATTTGCTTTAATAAGTATAAAGAAAACTAGGAGCAGTTTGAGTACAAACGTCATTGAGGTAAAGTAGGCTTCTCGTTTTGCCTTTGCTTCTCCGAATTTCAAGCCCAACACATCTGTGTGTGACAAAAACAAAAATTTAATTTTGTTCTCGCGTGTATTCGTTCAATAGAAACAAAACTGCAGTCGCAAAATGCCGGAGCGGCCAAAAGGTGCAATACGTGTAAATGTCAATACCCCATTAAGAGTTGAGAGCATATATACAGCTGCAGATCAGAGTGTCAGTGGACTGCGCGCTTTGGTTGGCGCTAAATTCGTTGTCGAATTGGATAATGTAATACTCGTGTATGCCGGAAAGATATTGGTAGACGTGGGCACGCTCAATCAACACCACATCAATGATGACTCCACCGTGTATCTAGTTGTGAGAAAGCGAGCCCTGCCCTCGCTGCATATGAGATTGAACCTTGCTACTGCAGGTGGCAGCAGCAGTAGTTTGGCTGCTGTTCGTGCTACGGCTTCTAGCTCGGTGTGCTCGACCAGTGGCCAAAAGACGGAAAGTGCGAAGACAATAAATCGAATTAAGCGGAGGGCGCAAATGTTTTTGCCTCAAGTGGAATCATTCATCAGCGACCCCAACTTTATAAGGGAGTTTATGTTTGCTGACCCACGTATAAAACGAGCTATGAAGCACTATCCGGAATTCCGATTTGCCATGAATAGCGATGCGAACATACGTGAAATGGTTTCAATCGCCTGTAATCCTGTACGGTTTGCCGAGTTAAATAGAAAGCGTGATCTGAGGCTGTTACGCATTGAGGCAATGCCCGGCGGTACAACGGTTCTTGCGCGCATGAATAGCTACATGAATGATCCCATCCAAGAGGTCGATGGTCGCCGCAAAGGAAAAACAAAAAATCAATCTTACACGAATCCGCAGCTTGGCAAAATGAACTGCATGCCGTTGCCGAATCCTTGGACCACATCAATGCGTCCAAAATCCACGAACATGAACTTATTGCGCCGTTTCAGTAGATACATCATGCAAATGGCAAACAAAATGAATAGAAAGGCTGCTACTGTGGGTGACCATGACACATCGGATGCCGATGGCTATAAGTTACTCAGGAGAAATCGCGATAGGTGCAGCCTTAATTCCGCACGAGCCAAAGCAGCCTATGGTACAGCTGACTTAGGGGACAGCGTTAGTCAAACAAACATAAGAGCCATTTGTGAGTTACTCAAAGAACCGCTATGTGAGGAACCGACTAACGAAGAAGTTCCGAATACCTATAAGTCAACTGGCGACTTAGAAAAACCGGAATTCAAGACGAAGGGGAATGCCAACAACCATTTCACCGAGTTCATTGAAAGCAATCGCAAATTGTTATCAAACTTGAATTTGGATGCTAATGTGAATGCAAACGAATCAAATAATCGCATGAAGTCCCGTGGCAATAAGTTGTCTTATTTAAGAGACTCCAGCACTAAGACTGTTGCTGATAGTTCCGCAGACCCTTATGCTGATACTGAGGGCGATTGTGACCAAGCTCATGCCAAAGATCCGGAGATACGCTATCATGCACAATTGAAACACTTGGCCAGCTTGGGCTACAACAATCGCGACGAGAACTTGCGAGCCCTTATGGACTCACTGGGGGACGTGAACGCGGCTGTGGAGCGCTTGAAAACTTTGAACTGAATCGTTCAATTTATCTTTTATGCGATTATTATCAATCTAGAATCTAGTTTCCTTTCTAAATTGTTTTTTACTTTGCATTTAAAAACTCACATTAACTTTTTTCTTTCGATTTGAGAAAAAAAAAAATTGTTAAAGCAAAGCTTAAGCGACCAAAAATTTTGACTTGATTTTAATTGTGTAAAAAATAAATTTTCTTTAAAAAATTTCCTGTAAGACAACACAAATCAGATGCATTGTATTATGTTTGACAGAATGATGTGTTTTCATTTATAATTTAAATCTAAAAAAAAATTTCTATTGCGTTGATATGTATGTATATATGTATACAATAGCTCTATTCGTTTTCATTGAATAAATTTTACATTGTTTTTTACTTTACCATTTACTGCTCGGCAGCGGAAATCGCCTGAGCATGTTTTTTTTTTATTTTATTTGAAACATTTCGATTTATGCATGCGCAACACAAGACGTGGCTGTAAGGACTAAACAGGCAGCTGGTCAAATGCAGACACATAGATGTACACAATTATGTATTTTAGCCGACAACAGCGAAGCCGGAAATTGTTTAAAAAATAGCATTTTGCGTAACATCGGAAGTTTTATCGTACCTGTGGTCATGCCGCTTAAAAGGTATAAATTTCAACAGCGTGGGTGGTGTTTCGTTCGATGTTGGAAAAATGCTAATCATTAGAATATTTTTCAAACTTTTGGCAAGAGAGACGCTTTCGGTTGGGTGTGCGACCATGTTTGCAAGGGATCAGGACAGACAACAACTAGACAGGCTATAAGCCTTAATTGTTTTTGTTTTTTTTTGCGTTTTTGATAAATAGTTAATTAAGGTCGACCGGTTTTTAGAGTTTCGCCGGATGGACAGTTCTTATTTAAGAAGCCCTTTAAATGCACCCACGGGTTGGCACGTTTTGCCTCTTTTTGTGTGTTTAAAGTGAAAGGTAGTTTTTAGGGTTTTGGCTCAGATCGTCGGCTTAAATATACCGAAGTAAATGTTTTTTAGAACTATAGCTACAACATGTTCTTTGATGTGTGTCAGGGCCAGTTACATTTTTACAAATAAATTGGAACAACAACTAACTGCCTCAGTATTTATGTTGAGCTTTCACAAAAATTCAAGAAATTTCATTGTGAAACGTAACTAAAGATTTATCAAGATTAACTTTGTGGAAATTGTGAAATGAATAGCAGCTGTGTAATCACTTGCTTATGCAACTAAGCGAATTACGGTTCAAGGATAAGAGCCTTAAATCCATGGACGATTTGAGCATAAAATGTTTACTGATTTAAATAAAGAAAAAAAAAATGGTTTTAAAAAAAATAGCAACACAAGCTGTATACGAATCAAGTTCTGAATGTGTCTGTAGCTTGCATTTCATTTAGTCATAATCGATGTCAGATCCCGATAACCTTTTGCTAGCGCATCGCAATGTTGTCATGAGTTTATTGCAGTCGACTTACTTTTCGTAGCCGCCTCCGGCACTCGTAGGTGCGTATATGTATGTCTCTGATGCTGGCGTGTGCAACCATTTACTCAAATTTGTATTCCACTGCAACTTATACTTGGCAAATAAAAGAGCATCCAGTGAGGAAAAGCTTTCAAACGTGCTTGGCAAAATCCCACGTTATTTACGCTTACGATGACACAAACGCAGCAACTCGCCCGCGGGAGCTTAAAACGTGAAATGGCCCAAGCGCTATAAGCGCCTTGCCCAGGCCGGGTCATTATCAACGTGCTAGGCGTGCGATTCATTTTATTTCAATTTTTTTTTATTTACCGTACAGTGAGAGTACTTCTATTTGGAAGCACAACTGCCAGTTTGTGTCAACACCATTGTGTCTGTCAGTCTGCTTGCCCTTCTGCCTATCTGTCTGTATGTAGTGCTAAATGTTGTAATGAATGTGTATGCTTCTATGTGGGGTATTGCGTATTTATGAGTAGAGAACTTCCGCAGACTTACGGCGGCGTATTTTTTGCGCATTTTGCCTCGCCTGGCATTTGTGTTTGTATGTTAAATATTTTATAAAAATGAAAATCGTCTTAAGCTTTTAATGGTGTACCTCCTCCACTGAGGTATGAGTGATGGCGTCAAAGTAACAGGAATAACAATAGCAGTAGCAATTTAATGTGATTGCTAGCAGCAACAACAACAATAACAACAAAAATACCAACAAACTTTATGCAATACACAGTACATAACATACATATGTAGCTACATAGGAACAAACATGCGAATACTCGTATACGGGCATAACAGGTTTCATGTGTCACCTTGAAGTTGACATCCGCAATACCTGTTGGTCCGACCACCATTTGTTGTTAGCCGTGTGGCTTATCTTGTTTTGTGCAGATCGCACAATCCATCACGTGCCTCGGTCACGTTTTCTCGTGTCTCTGATTGGACTACGAGTTGCAAGAACATCAACAAAGCGCAATAATAAAATGAAAACAAAAACAAAAACAGAAACAAGAACAAGAAGAGCAACAATAACAACGAATAGCCTTATCGTCTGTTGCTTCTATTTAAATTATAAATTATTTATTGCGTTACGTGCATTGCGGCAACTTTTTATAAGGTTTAAGTTTGTGATTAGTTGCAAAAGAAATTAAAAAAGTTGTATTTAGTAATGCTGTGGCTGCCTTTGTCTTCATTAAGCGCCAAGGACAACTTTGCCATCGGTTTGTCCTACAGCCTGCACAACATATAATCTGGAATAACTTTTTGCTTATTGCAGGCTGATCACGAGCCAACTAGGCTGCATATAAAAATCTAACTTTACCATCGGTCTTGGCATTAATTTACTCCAACAAGAACCAACCGTTAAGATTAACAATTCAGCTGCGAGTAAATAAAGCAATGAATTCCTGTTAGCCTGTTCGCTTTGTGTGGAGCGAGCCGTAGCCTTTTAATGCATCGGGCTTTAAGTAAATTGCGTATGTGTCTTCTGTAATTTTACTTACATATACATATACTTATATCAACTTATAAACAAGCATAGAACTTATCTACTGTTGACACTTTTAATTTGTTCCCTGGTATCGTGATGTGCATATGTGTGTGTAATGCCACAATAGCTCACACACGAGCCACCCCAGCCAGTGTGCCACTGTGGCAACTGAAGTGGCGACTGTTATGTGTGCGCCAGAAAGCTCCTTGGGTTGCAAGAAGTTGAATAAAAAGTTTTCTTTTGGTAAAAAAGCGAAACCGCAGAAAGGTTCTGCGTCGTAAATTAATATGTATGAAGGTAGCACTTCTACTACTTCAACTGTGCATACGCATCCACAACATCAAAAGCATTAAAAATTGACGCCACCTTTTTCCTCTTTCCTTGCTCTGCACATGAGCAAGGGAACATTTTGTTAGAATTCGTTTAAATGTTTAACTTCGACACCAACTCCTGCTACAGCCATTCCGGCTCCTGTCCGTGCCCCTGCTTTGAAATGCTCCAAATTTTCACGCAGGTGTAAATCTGTGAAATATATATTCGCGCATAAAAAAGGATTTACTCAAGGAGACATAAATCATGTTGCATGTAACAAAGTGCTCGGATTAAATTGACACGCGTTATGAAATTTAAAAATAGATTGTGTTATTTCGCTGTTTTTTTTGAGTTAAGAAATTTGTCAAACATTTAAGCCAAGTGCATGGATGCACACTGACAGAAAGTTACTTGGCTTGGCTTGGCAGAGCTTGGCACATAAATGAGCGAATGAATGAATGCCTGAGTGAAAATGCTTAGGCTGCCATATGCCAGTTGCTACTTGCTACCACGAGAGCAACAACAACAACAGGGAGGAGCAGCGATGAGACTTTAACTAACATTGAGATTAGAATGCTTTGCACACTTTCGAGCGATTAGCTTTTGAGCACGTGGCAACGCATTATCGCATAAATAATTTTGAACGCATTTTTGCGCTTTTGACACGCAACAGTGATTACGAAAAATAAACTTACACGCTACGTTGCTTGATTTGTAAGTTAGTTTTGGCCTTTTTTTCGTATTTTGTTTTTTTGGCAGGCAGCCCACAATCGATTTTCGTGCGATTAACAATTGCATGACTTAACTCTGAGCTCAACTGTGAGATGAGTCCAGCTGTGTTGTGTGCTGTACTGTACTGTGTGAAGGTTTCCGCAGTACGTTGCTTAAATTAGTATCATGCAGATATTATTTTTAAATCAAGTTCACTGTTGTTCTAATTTTAATTCTACTTTAAGTTGTGAGTAAACACCATTAAAACTTTTCACGTTAAAATGCGGCAAAGCTGTCCTTTTTTGTGCGCTTAAGCTTAGGCCATAATATTTGAACTTAATAAAAAAAAAAAAACAACCCAAACGCAGGTCATGCTTCTGGCACTTCGCGTAACCCGATGGCTTATGGGAAATGAATAAAGCATTTTTCTTGCTTTAAACATTTAAGCCTTCATTGTTTCATAAAATATTCATATCAGCAGAAAATTTTGTGTGCAGTATGCTGAGCATTATTGATCATCAAAAGAAAAAAAACTAAGTAAATGAATTAAAAGGCACGCATGAGGCTAGCTTGGGATATAAGTAAGTATATATGTATGTATATACAAAACAATGAAAGTGCAGTGAAGCCAACAATGCGCGCAAAAGTAGGCCACAAAAATTTTCTTTTAATTACTTAGTAGTTTATTTGGCCAAATCAAATTTTTTTTAGTTTATTGATAAAAGAAAAACAATACAATAAAAAATAAGAAAAAAACGATTTTACATATTTTACAAGACAAATTGTTAAAATCAAGAGACAGAAGGACAAATTGTTAAAATCAAGAGGCAGAAAGATTTTAACAATTTGTCTGGAAAAATATGTTTGACAAAATTATTAGACCCTTTTTCCAGGAATTTTCATACAAAAAAATACGCTGTATAAAAGAAAAATCGCTGGCTCGGAATCTGTTGAAAATCATAATATGCAAATTTTTATTGGCTCACACTAACTGGGGCTGTGCTCAAAAGGCTTGAAATGCCTGCTTCTTTGCGTCTTTGCTGTTGCCTGTTTAAACTTAAATAAACTTTCGCCGTCAAAAATTGAATATTCGAGTGCATGTATACATGCATACTTACATGAATACATACTCATACATATGCAGCGCAGCCGAGATGCTGGTTTTCTAATTAGTTACCATGAGCGCAAAGTCGGTGCTTATACGAAAAATTTAACTTTTGCATAATGGCAGGAAAAAAAAATTTCAAAACTGAAGAATTAAAAGACGACATTAATTAAGCGCCATAAACCTAAAAGTTAAAGGTACCGTGATTTTCTTGCACGTGGAAAAACCACTAATGAGCAATAGAAGGTATTTTGACTTAAATTACACCATACATCTTTAATAACAGCACTAGCTGTATTTATTTAAGATGCAAATAAAACAAAAATAAGAAATGACTAACGTTGCTATTGCCATGGCAGTCTATAGCCTCGTGCATGTCCTAAATGGTTCACAATCCAACAGTCGAATCATAATCAAATAATAGTCGAACACGCAAACACAATACTCAGAAGTCGGCAACAGAGGCGAGTGCAATACAAACTTGCTTAAGTAGTGTTTAAGCCTGAGCAGCCAAGTCTTAGAGACCAAGCAAATAGGCAAGAGTACATGATCCAGATTAGTTCTTAGCAACTACGAAGAAGGAAGCCGAGACCTTATTACTGCGCCATAAGGGAGTATAGTGCTGCTAGCCTGTCACTCTGCACTATTTCAAATTACATACCAAGCCAACTGCAGTTGAGTAATACACAAAGCTGAAACATGCAAACATCAACTTTAAAACGGTAAAATAAATTTTAAAAGTAGCACGCGCATTAGTGCAACTTTTGATGGATGTGCCAGGCACAAGGCCACGTCACGCAAACTTTACACGGCGACGGCTTAAACTAGCGCACAAGTCACACAAACAACGAGAAGACACACTCAAGCAGCCGTTTCTAACTTGATCAGCGTGCGTGCCAACTGACAGTTGGTTAGCTGTCCCGTTATTTTGCGTTGCGGTCTGACTATCAACTCGGTAAGTTGTTATGAGACTGATTCAGTGCTTGTCAGTAAGTAATAACAGTACGTATTATTACTAATTGTGCGAGCGGCAGAGAGCCACCACCACTAACTAACTAACGACAAGGTTCAAAGAGTACAAAGAGAGTGTGCCTTATGCTGCAAGAGTACAAAACCCGTTGGTTCAAAAATGTTTGCACCGCAAAAAGATCCGCGTATGTGATTGTGTCTGGACTTTAAAATTTGCATTTTAAAAACATTATTATTTTTTTCTTAAAAGTAAATTGTAAATTAATTAAATATGTTTGTATGTATAAATCCTTATATTCATATGTTTATAATTGAGTTCATGTATGTATATGTGCAAGATAGATTGCGGTCATATTCATCGAACATTAAACGCAACCCTGGGGACGCACCCGGCAAATCATACAATGTTAACAAAGAGTTACAATGATTAAATGTGAAAGCATGCTATACATGTATTTAAATTTAATATAAATCCAAAATATTATATTTTGTTTTTAGTTATTTACAAAAGGTTTATGTGATATGCATGAAGTTCAATAATCCACTTTGGCAATCAAAAGACGTCAACAATACCAAACTTAAAGTGCTCGGCTCAATATAAAATTTTCATTTATTTTCCTTGCGTTTGTTGTCTGCTCTTAGCCTAGCGCAGATTAAATACGCAACTTGTTTACATTTCACGCTCATGTTTGTTGGTTAAACACACACAGCACAATGCACAACATTTGTGTTATATATTGGTGTTATATTCCCGTACAAACAAACGAATACATATACATACAGTCGAACCTCGAAGAAGTGAACCTCCAAAATATTAGACTGTTTTATAGAAACGAGAATTTACCACTTTATAAAAAAAAGAAAACTTCATATTCTTTCTTTTCATTTTTGATTTAATTAAGGTAGGGTCTTGTACCACATGTACCACTTATTGAGAATTATGAAGAGCTCTAAAGGTTCAAAAGCTGCAGGTAGTACTGTACATATAAGCATGTATAGATATTGTTACATATCTGCTCATAGATTGTATCCTTTTGTATATTTACGTGTGGTTGCGGTTGCTGCTTGTGTAGAGATTTCCTTAATGAAAACGCTGCTGCCACAACCGTCGTGAAAGTGGATAAAAATCATAATAATGAAAAGAAACAAAAACAAAATAACACATAAGTATATAGAAAATGAAGCAGCGAACCATGAACGACATTTGAGTCCTTTTCATCAAATTATTTACTGTGCCTTTTGCCCTTATCTTCGTACTGACTACCGCAGGAGCTTCCTACTTCTTCAGCAAAAATAATTCAAAGCTGATTTAGACTAAACCATTGGTCAGGCTGCGAAAGTACGAAAAATATTTGAGGTTTACTCTTATCATTAGCACTTTGCTCTACGTTCGGTTAACCCTGAATAATATAACTGCTCGCTTAAAAGCAAATGTCTACTTAGAATTTATTTATTATATCCTGTACCAAAAACTGCTAAAGGGTATATTAAAGATGTGCAAATGTATGTAACAGGCAGAAGGAGGCGTGGCAGACCCCACAAAGTACAGTAGTTATACGATTGTGTGAACTAATTCATAAAGACATGGTTAAATGGATAATGTAATGGCATACTGAACTTAAAAAAATTCTGTTGATTTCGTTTGTCTTCTGTTTGCACTTAGCTTCATATGCAGTGCTTGCTCTCTACATTTACGAAACACAAGTAAGTCATCACTTGTAGAATTCTCTTCAGCCCAAATAATCACTTTATTAAAAGCATCCAAAGCTTCTGAGGAGTTTACTGCAATTTTCTGCACAGGCATTTCATCCTGGCTTTGTATGTCACCGTTCATTTAAATCTTCAAAAGTATCATTATCGCTCCAATTTTCAATATCATCTATTGAGCATTGGTACTCACTATCTAACTGAGATACAAGGTTAAATAATTCCGCTACCGGTGCTTGTGTATTCCCTTCTATATTCGTTTCTCAATATGCTTTAATGTCGTCTTCAAGATCATAAGATTCGTCATTACTCAAAACGTTTTTCCAACACCTTTGCACAATGTTAGAATTTATCTTGTCTCAAGCTAGTGAAAAAGAACAAACTGTCAAATCTAATTGAAATAATTCCAGGAATCATTATGTCAGTTAGTCACTCTGTGCGAGAGAACGAAATTCAGTATAATTTTGGTACTGTTCACTTAATCGAGACGTGCCTTGTTCACTCTAAATTGTTTTTTTTTATTCTACTGGATGTTCTCATAAATGGGTGTTCACACAATCGAATAACTACTGTATATATATTCTTGATCAACATCGAATGGCGAGTCGATCTAGCAATGTCCGTCTGTTCGTATGAACGCACGGATCTTGGAATCGATTAGACAATCTCCAAATTTGGCACGAAGACTCTCCTAATCCATACCCATAACAAGTTTACATTTTTTTCTCGATATTCAACCTATAACACATAGCTGCTATAGGATCGATCGGCCGAAAAACCACATTTACTAACAAAATCCCTTTTGTTTGATATCTTTACCAAATTTTGGATTTAATTGTTCTAGGTAATGCCCAATCACATATCTCAATATTGTGTATATCGGTGTACTATATCATATAGCCGCCATATGAACGATAGGCCGAAAAACAACCTTACTGAGAAAAAGTTTTTTGTTTATAAAGATATTGTTACCAAATTTTATTTTTTTAATTTATTTTAAATAATATCCAATCATATTCCTGAACATATAGCTGCCATAGGAACGATCGGCCGAAAAATGATTTTTACTAAGAAAAACAAATTTTTTTTCATGAGATATCCTTACATAATAAATACAAAATATTAAAGCAAGAAAAAATGTAATCAATTTTGGATTGGGTATAGGGTATTCTTTAGTCGGGTGCGCCCGACTATAGCCACTGCCTTTGTAGTTTTTTGTTCATTTGGTTCTCATTAAAATTGTGAATTAATTTTTTATTTTTGCTTAAATATTAAATTATTCTTTGTGTAAACAAGTCAGCACATAATAAGTATGACTTCATGCACAAGCTATTAAGAATTCAAACTTTTGTGTGGCTTCTTTTAAAATTTCATTAAAAAAAAACATCGCCCTCACTTCTTCATATAATGTCAACAATTGTTTGAAAGGGTTTTCATTACATAAGAGTACACTCTTTTATAAAATATTTGATTAAATTGAAATGTGTAAATTTCATTTGAAACAACTTAAACATAAAATGAAATGTCATTTTTGTTAAACAAATGATTGGAGTGGGAACTGATTTAAACTAGAAATTGAATTTGTTAACATCCGACTGCCCATTTTATTCAAGGGAAATAAGTTGCGGAAACTGCTATCTTGTTGTAAAGGTTGGTTCTATTCACACCTTCTATTTAAAACTAAATTAAAATATCAATTAGAAACTCTTCTTGTGTCTTCTTTTTGGCCGCATTGAACAACCGCAAGAAAATTGATGTATATTCACTCCTTAGAAGCGTCTGCAGAACTTGTATAGAGTAATTCTTGTTTGGCTCAGCTCCAGCTGGGGTTGAGCAGTCGCTATACAGCTTTGAAGGAGGATTATTTCTTCTGTAAACTACAAATGCTCTAGCTTGCGGAAGTCTCGTTGAGGAGGTAGCTTACAAAATAAACCTAAGAATAGTTAGTTTGTGGAGTAAGCACAACCCAGAAGTAATATTTAGCACACGTGTCGACCGTCTAATTAAAAGTTATCGACTAAGCATAAGGCCAACTGAGAATTAGTGAGTTTTGCTTGCCAGGGCATTGACAGCAGCTAAGCTGTTCATATTCTTCTATATCCTCCATTGGACTGATGTGGGTAGAGTGCTATTGTTTGCAGAAAGTTTCGTGTTAAGTCGCCAAGTTTGGGACACCTTTCTCAAGCAAGTGTAATGCTGGCCTGTCAGTACAGTAATGAAAACCCAATCAAGTCAATAAATCTACTGGAGGCGAGCTAAAGAGCTTTGCAAGCTTCCAATGAACAATATTACTGTTAAGTTGTACACGTGTTGTTTACATAATGCCATAGAATATTTATTATAAATAAATTTGTATTTTTAGACAAAGGCTGAAATTGACAGATATGCGCATGGGAATTGCAAATTGTAAAACATAATATCACAGAAAACAGCATAACAATAATGAAATTATGTTGAAAATATTGCACATAAATTAAAAAGGGAAATGCTGATAATAAACAATAAATAACAATGACACATCACAACTCGACATGATACCTTTTTGCTCAGCAAACACCTTAAACCAGTACTTGCAGCCAGGCCACTGTCCCAATCATCAGCGAGCATGCCAATACATGGAGAGTGCAAGGAACTCAGCTGCGCTGCGAGTAGCGAATCCCAATTTGTGTACGTATAAATAGCAATAGATTTCTGGGGGCAGTGTAGCCGAAGTCTTTTGTAGCAGTTAAGGCTGACAAATTGCCCAAAGTTGTAGATGGCAGCCGAACACAGCGAGTGGCATTGTTAAATATTTATCTGTGTGACGAGTGTAGCCAGCAAAACGAGCATTTTTGTTGTTGATTTCTATATTCAGTGTTCTATGTTGTGTGCATTGTGTGTCATTGGAACTTGATGTATTGGCATGTCCTTAAAGTAACATGATGTCAACAACGGAGCACATGTATAAAAGTCAAAACCAAAATTTGCTTTCCTTAAATTATTTTGCTCCCCTCTGCCTGTTCAAGTGTAAGGTGTAAGTAGAAATCCAATATTGTTCTTATTTCTTAGTTTATAAATGCAATAAACCTCGTTAATTAGAGGTCTATGTCTATGTACATGCATAAGAACATACATAG
The DNA here is from genome assembly GCA_037044495.1 of Stegana nigrithorax. NCBI lineage: Eukaryota > Metazoa > Arthropoda > Insecta > Diptera > Drosophilidae > Stegana > Stegana nigrithorax. Next base: position 49,716 of record JBAMBQ010004479.1, on the reverse strand, counting down.
CCAAATATATGGAGACAGTAGACGACACAGCTGCCTGGTAAACACGTCGTGAAGCAAAATGCTCACGTGTTTGCCGGCACACGGCAGGCAGACCTGCCATTGTGCTTGCCACCAGCACTTTTTCCTGTCTGTCAGTCTGCCTGTCCGTCTGTCTGTCTGTCTACCTACTGACTGTATTAGACAGAGACGTGTTCATGCGCATGTTAGAATAACATGTTTGGCGTGTTACGCCCAAAGGCACGAGTAAACCGTTTGTCCGGTGCTAAAAGTTGGCCATAAAGTAGAACACAGTCGCAGTTGTCTTGTCAGCTTTTACATGTTTGCGTAAAACATATTCTTTGTGCTATTGCCGACACTGTGTGAAAGGGTGGCAACGCTCCACCGTACTACATTGTCCGACATTGTGCAAGGATATTATGAGAGCTACGTTCTAGGAAAGCGAACAAACAGAACAATGCAAACAAAAAAAAATAGTTAAAGTAACAACAAAATTAGCACAGAAACCGCAGCCGCAGCCGCAGCAGCAATAACCGCAACCACAAGCGAATTGTGTTAATATGTGCAATGGTTCTTTATTGCTTTTAGAGCCACTTTTCGTTCATTCACGGCCAGCCAGCCGCCAGGCCACCGCAATACCGGCGGCCACATTTTAAAACCCCATTTTACGTGGCTCTGCAGCTTAATGCGGTTTCTTTGTAACATGAATGTCGGCTCGTAGACAATGACACAGTAAATGCTCACAGGAGTCTCATTTAACGCTGACGCTGGCGATGTCGGCTGCGACGACGATGACGACGTCGACGACGAGGATGGCAATGATAATGATGATGATGATGGCATTCAAAACAAAACAATAGCATTATCTTGCGTTGATTGTGCTCAACTGAGCCACGTCAGTCGCACACGCACCATGCGTCTCCGCTCGCTCCGTACTCGCACGGCCGTAGGTGCGCCTTTTGTCAATGCGGAACATATATGAAATACATATGTATACATATTAAGAAATAAACACATTCACATACATACATACATACATACATACCGATGTGCAGCTCTTTGTGTGTACTTACATGTCAGTGATTGATATTGAGCTTTATTACGGCACAAAACGTTGTAGCCGACAGCAAAGTGTGTCGCATATTTCACGCAATTAAAGCAATTCCTTCAATTTTCACAACTGACAGTTATGGTACAATATACACTATACACTCTGTGCAGAGTCTGGCATGTGTGTGCTAAAGCAGGCACACAAACCCTTTGCAGTTCAGGACACACTGCCAACCGACTTCCACAAAATGCTAACCAATGACGCACGTCAGACACGGACACGTACAGTGTTTGTGTGAAAAGTTATTTATTTGGTTTATGCTCCCTCATCATGATTTTAGAATGCACGCAAACCAAATTACATGGCGACACAATTTCCTTGTGGGTGTCATAGAGTTACATTCGCCATGACTCATGTGCGCTGTTAAAGCGAACTTCTTGCAAACAAACAAGCGAAGAGAATATTTACGTTCTGTGCGATGATATCAACGCAATTCGCTTTTTTTTCTCGAATTTTTCTAAGGTTAAAAACAAAGCGCCTAATAATATGCAGCAATTTAGTTGCTAATCGGCTTTTGCAGTAATGGCATATGCACAGTATAAGTTTTAGCATGCAAAAGATATACATAAACCCAACATTTGTAAGCATTTTTAATCTACTTCTCTGAAGCATGACTGCTTCATTCAGAAGCTTTATACATATATTTCCATGCACACGCGTATTTGCCGTTGCAATTAGTGAGCACACGAAATCCTTTAATAACTTGAGCCAACAATTCAGGAGCCCCAGGTAACTGCGCCAACAGTGAAGCGTGCACAAAAGCCACTTGCAGGAATTAAAATTAAAAATGGAAATGATGGTAGCACCGCATGGCTGATTCCGTGCGGGTAACGTGCTTACTTGCACATAGCCTTCAAATAATTAATAATTTTGCCAACTGTTGAATGCTGGGTGAATGTTTACAGAATGCATAATTTCCTTGAATGGCTCATAAGTACGAGTATATATATTTATAAGTGCTTCAGACTTGAATTGCCATCAATCCACTGAAATCGCTAATTAACACAGTTTGGTCAAAAAAAAAATTGAAGAAAACCAACAAAAACTTTCATCATCACACAGGCGTGATAAATGAGGAAAATATAAAAAAATAAGAAAAAAACACTTGATTGTTGGGTAGTGTTTATTTTCAGAAACATTCAATCCGATAACTTTAATCTTAAGCTAAATTTTCTTTTTTTTTTTTTGGTTGTTTACTTACTTTCATAATTGGGTTACACTTGCAAACAAATTGCGTTTAATGTGGGTTGGGGCTCACTAGCTGCCACACCAGTGACTCATAGCGACTGTTAAATGTTTGGAAGCTGCCAAAAGTGCTGTGCTGTGCTGCTGATAAGCAAAACTGGGCTGTAAGTGTCCTCGAGTTCAACACATTCATTTACCATCACGCCAATGCAACGACAAAGTTGAGTTAAAAATTTTTATTAAAGGGCATGACCTCACGGCTAAACGAACATTTTTAAAATTACTAAGCCATTTTGGCCTTAGCCCAAGGCCAGACAATTTAGGCATAACCACGTAAGACGCAAGTTTAACGCGAGACACATAATTGGGATATTCTCAAATGCGAAACGAAGTCAATAACCATTTGATTAGTTTAGTGAAAGTTTAGCAAAGCTGAACACCTTTTCAATAATTCAATATAATTATTTAAGAATTTTTATTTATAAAAATCTTTGTATATTTTTATGGTTTCAAACCAGTTTCTTCTGCACGTGTAACAAATGTAAATGTTCATATTTGCTCAGCGCATTTTTTATCTGTCGAATCAAATTGTGTTCCCAGCAACTCACATTTTGTTTTAAACTATACACATGCTCCCAAAGACTTCAATATAAACTGCAGTTTTTCTAGGACTGGCAAAAAAACCCATGTGCAAATCCAAAAATCCAGTTTTGCATGCACAAATATTTATTGGTTAAAAAATTTCAATTTGAATTGAATTAATCGAAAATATTCAAATTTACTCCATGAAGCGTGATTTAATATAGTTATGACAAATTTAAAAAACCAAATACAGCTTTTGCATAAACTTTATTACATTGGAGATTCTTTCGTTTTATATCGCAAAAGTTTATTAATAATACAAAAATTCAAAAACCACACAACAGTGTGTAAAAAATAAAGGTAAACATTATTTTAACTTATTTACTTACATTTTATATTGAGTTTTACTGTAATTAAAATATGCACATCCTTTGAAGCAGAGCAGCAGCAAGGCAACAAACTAAATTTTTAATAAAATTTCAATTATAAATGTACATATACATATGTATATATTTTTCTGTTAGCAACGAACTACACGAATAAACAGAATATACAACAAATAAATGACTGCAGCATATTTTATTACAATAATATTACAAATAAAAATAATAAACCTAACGTTAGAACTACCTTGTATGGGTCTTTCACTTTATAGATTAATTGTACAGTTCAGTCTAATATATCCAAGCAGAAATATGAAGCATTGGCATGACATTTATAATGCAGTATATACTAAGTACTAGTTGACGATGTATGTGATATATTTATACAAATCGTATGTAAGCGAACAAAAAGAACATTAGTTTTGCTAAGCAAACTAACTTACCAACTAACCTAGTACCACAGAGTCATATGGCAGCAGAAGTAAGTTTCACAGCTGTAAAAGAATGAAACTGACAAAAATAAAAAGAAAACATCTGATAAGTCCATTAGTTAGGAACATAAGTCAATATGCCAGCATCAGTGAACTGCAATGATCAAATCAAAAAAAAAATAAAACAATATGTCCCACAGAAAACATCAAAGGAACTTGTTGCCCTACTAAAGTGAACAAGAGAATTATCCTTCCCACAAAAAAAGAGGAAGAATAATAAAAAAGGAAATAAGTGCGTAGCAACACAAAAAACACTAAATGCGATTATCGGGCTATAGTAAAATGAAATGGCAAAAGTAAAGCGAAAGCTCAGAATGGAAAGGGGCCAGGTGAGCAATGGCGAGTACTCGATAGCAAAAAACAAGTTTTATGCACGTAAAGCGCACAAGTCTGCATGTGCATTGGATTAGTAATTGATTTCATTTCTGCTTTTTTGCTTTGCTTTGTTTTTGTGGATGTTGTGTTTTTACAAATCAGTGAAAGGAATAATCTTCTTCTTGTTGTTTAGTAAACCGTACCATATATAAAACTAAAACAAAAATAAAACAAAATGTTTTTCTATCTTTGAGTAACCGCCAACCAAACCAAACCAAACCAAAACAGCAGTTGAATAAATTGCCAAACAGCCGGCAGCAGTTCTTTTGCTGCTGGACGAAACGCATATTGTTTATGTTCTGACATTCATATGTTCGTTGTTGTTGTTATACATTTGTGTGCTATTTCGTATATAGCTATATATACGTATACAGATATGTGTATGATATGTATATACAATTATATGTGCATTTAGTATAACTTGGTACGTAGGTCCTTGGGGACATGCATGAGAAAAGGATTTCTTGTGTATGTAGTGTTGTGTAGTGTAGTGTAGTTTTGTGTTTTACTTAAGCTTCACTTGAAATCTTATTTCGCAATCAAACTTGTAAATAACCTGCAGTGAACACTTTTAAATATTTTGTCTTTAATGTTTCCAACAATTGCCTGAAATGGGGTCTTAAAGTATGAGTTCTGCTTATCTATTGCAAATGTTTACATTTGTTTGAATTTGTTTTGCTCAAAGCGTACACGTACTCTCTCGTACACTGCTCAATTAGGAAATTTGTCTGCATATTTAATTATTTATTATATACCTAAAGCATGCTAATGAGGCTGGCTAATTAATTGAGATTAACATTCCATGTCTATACATATATGCTCCAGTTCATTTCATTTAACTGCTGTGGATTGATTTTTTTATTTTAACTTATGACATTATGCAAAAATATTTCAATTTTAATTGGATTGCGCATACAAAAATACAATTTTATTTAATGTATTGAAATATTAAAAAAAAAGTGTTTTTTTATTTAATTTTCGACCTCTGACTGAGTTATTAAATTCGTTTGTTGTATTATTTGTATTTCCATTTGATATCTGCTGTACTGTCAAAGAATAATTATATATGTACTTAGTTCAACAGTAAAGGTCTTCAAACGATTGAATTCAACTTTTAATATCGTAACTTTGCTTCTTGCACAGACAGTTTTGCGTACCATGGTCACGGTAAATAATCAAACTCAACGGAAGAATCATTTCACTAATATTTGATTAAAATTGAATAGAATTGCGTGAAGGGCATCATCATCATCATCACCATCATTGACACAATCGCTCATGAATAGCTTAAAGTGTAATTCCTGCGTGACAGGCATATTCTATTTATTTATATCTAAGAGAATATAAAGGCTGTTGCAAATTAACTTTGGATTAATAAATAATACCAACTCATCATTATTAAAATAAATTAAATTGAAATAAATATTTTCATACAATTTTCCTAATTTTAACCCATTCTATTTATCGCCTACTTTTACAAGCATCTACAATCTATATTAAAACTTATGTTAATTACCGCAAATTGCATTTGGATCTTGGCTCAAGATAGGCTATACATTTTTTTAGGGTAAATATTTATGGTTGCTGCTATATAAAGCACTTATAACAAGAACTTCTAATGCCTTTAATTTAATTTCGATGATTCTAAGATGTTGCAGGTCCTCGAAGTGACAATCCGTGCGTATTATGAATTTTCATAAAAGATGAAAAAACCAAAAATTTCTAAAACTTTGGAATAAAATTAATAAAGGAAAAATTTAATTTCTTGTGCTATCACTAAGATTAATATTTGTGCACACGTAAACCTTCACTAAATTTAAAAAGCGTTTAAAAGGTTATTTGGGCTCTTTATTACGAGTTCATTACTTACATATACTCATGACTATGCCAATGATACTGAATAAAAAGTATTTTGATTTTCCGATGCTTTGATTCTCAAATAGAAATCCCATCGCGGATGTTTAGTCTCATAAAACATACAACAAGTAACACAAAGACATTAAGCCTAAGGCTTTGCGAACTTAAGCGCCTAAATATATACTTTAACAATATTTATTTCTTATTTTTAATATTGTAAAACTCGTGTAAGTTTTAATGCGGTCTGGCATAATGCGCTACAACAATTGCATAGACAAATGTATATAATATTTTACACACCCGATTCTTATATATCTTCGGTGTCGTTTTATACAAATGTAAAATATTTGCACAACGTTAACTTCTATTTAAACAAGAAAGAAAAAATCAGAGCATTCGCTTGAACGCCAACAAGGAGTCTGATAAAAAGCATACATACATTTGTAAATATGTGTATACACACATATATTGTATATAGCAGTCAACATATACAAGCAGTCAGCCATGTAATCATTAATAATTCTTCGTATTTTTTATATTTGATTGTGACTTTTGTTTTTTTTTTTTGCTTTTATTTGACAAGTAGATTAAAAATTCTGGCATGAATATAAAATGTTCTTATTTACATTCAACTAAATGATAAATTGATTCAGAGTGTATATTGTTTTATTAAAATGTAAATGCTTTTCTTTTTGACTAACAGAAAAAGTTGAATAAACAAAAAAAAAAAAAAAAACAGTAAAAAAAACCACTTTCATTTTCTTCTTTTGTGTGCTTCTCACAAAGCAAAACAAATGGCGGTTACATGGCAAAGTGATTCAATTTAAGTTTTGCACAAAGTTTGCGTGTAAACTTTGTGATAAACCACGTCAATTTTTAAATCGATTAAATACAGTTCAGATAAGCTTGCAAAGGAAGCCGTTAAGCCAAAATTGGGCCTAGAATGAGATATGGTTGGTTTGCTGTATATTCATTCGCAGTTGGGAGGAGCTACAGGTTACTAATAGAAAGACAGTGTGAACAGGTGTGACTACAATGATTAGCTGATAATTTGATACACATGTGCTTATATACATTTGTACATAACAATGAGTTCATTGCTTGATGTAGTACATGAATTTTAAACAATGTATATAAAAAAAGAAACTCCATGGCCAACAACATATTAATAGGTTCGCAGTTCGCAAGCAATAAAAGAAATCAATAACATTTGTTTTATTTCTCATTAATATAACCTGTAATAAAGAAATGGTACAGGGTATATTGAAGTTGTGCAAATGTATGTAACAGGCAGAAATAGGCGTGACGGACCCCACAAAGTATATATATTTCTGATCACCATCGAAAGACAAGTCGACCTAGCCATGTCCGTCTGTACGTCCGCCTGCATGAACGGACGGATCTCGGAAACGGTTAGACCTACAACCACCAAATTTGCCACGAAGACTCTCCTAATCCATAGGCATATAGAATTTATTTTGCTTTTTCGATATTCAACCTATAACATATAGCTGGCATAGGAAGGATCGGCCGAAAAACCCCATTTACTAACAAAAACCCTTTTGTGTTTCAAGATATCGTTACCAAATTTCGGATTTGATTCTTCTAGGTAATGTCCAATTATATATCTCAATATTATGTATATCGGCTTACTATATTATATAGCTGCCAAAGGAACAATTGGCCGAAAAATTACTTTTACTAAAAACAAACTTTTTTGTTTCTTAAAAAATCGTTACATTAATTAACACAATATTAAAACAAAAAAAAAAAATTACAAAATTTCGGATTAAGTACAGGGTAGGTCCGACTATATACCCTAACTTTCTAGCTTCGATATGGTAAACCAAAAGTTTTTGTTGAGTTTAATTTTAAAATTTTTCGCATATGCACAATGCCATCCTTTTAAAAATAAAAGAAACAATTAAAATGTCGGCAAATTTTTTATGACAGCATGCAGACAGTTGGGTTACATACATAATGATATATTTGTGTCTGACATTTCAGAAATTAAAAGTTGTTTCCATAAGAATTTCAATATTAACAATACATGACTTCAATGTCTAATATATGTAAATCACAAACAGTTTGCTATGTGGTCCATTAGGGAGCGTTTGTGTGTGCTCGACAAAAGAGAAATACGAACAAACAAACCTAATTTTTACATTCACTTATATTTGTACGCATGTTTGTAACATGAAGTAGCATTTTATACAACAAGAATCAGTCATACATTAAACTTATAATCCATGTGCACAATTTTCCATTACTTGCTTGACCACATATTTCGTCCAAATAAAGCATTTTTGTCACTTTTTGGGAATATTTTTACATGTAAATTATGTCGCATTCATTTTTTTTTTTTGCGATATATGCGTTGGTGTCATATGTATTTCATATTCTGGGAATTTCGAAAACAAAGCTTACATCAAATCGATTTTTAAAACAACTGCATTGCACGTAGTTTCCTATGAAAAAATAACACCATACTCTAGCCATTCAATGTTATGGTATATGCTGCCCATGACGCAAATAAACTTTTTGAATAAACATTTAAAGCCTCTTGTGCGCTCATCAGTGCTTTGTGCTGACCATTAGTTTCGGCAAGATTAAACGTGCATGTAAGAGTATTTAAATGCGAATTTACTTGAATTCTGACCGCGTAGGAAATCAACATTTTTGCATTCAAAAAGAACAAATGCCAAACAGAGAATGTTGCTTTCGCGACAAACAGCATGTAATTAAACTGTCAAGAACACATTTCTTACACGCAGGCTGTGTAATTGGACTTTGCGCTGCCTGAACACAGTTTAAAGAGCTTGGGTTGACTTGGCTTGGCTTGGCTTGGCTGGCCTTGCTTGGCCAGGCATGGCATTAGTATGCAAGCAATTACAATAACATAAACTTCAAAGCAACAAATACTTTGAGCAAGAATCTTTAAAATGCTAATTTCCTCTCGTTCAGGAAATCTGCCGCTGTCACTGCTGCGCTGCAGCCGACAATTGCCCTAAGGCAGGTGGTCTGTGTTGGCTAAAGGCGACTTGGCAGCAACGCTTGTGTCCCAAAAAAATAAAAGAGACCATCACAATGAATTGACAAAAGGCAGCAAGTGCAAACGCGAAATCTTGCAACAGTAAAAAAAACACTTACAAATTTTTAATATCCTGTTTACAAAAGCAATCGAAAAAAAAAATCAGCTTGCGGTCGCCTTTTATACATTTTTTACCAGGCCCAATGCTTCTATGCTGCGATTGTGAATTTAACTTAAAGATATTATGAAAGATCTTTAAGCGGCTACTACAGTGGCATAACTGACACGATGTTTGGTAAACGTTTAAATTAAAATCTTTCTAGCTGGCGAAGAGTGGTTGAAAAGAGAGCTTACCGCCCGGCACCGATTTGTTAATTGCAATACATAAATCATTAAGCAATATTACTGAAATTCGTTTCGCAGGTTAGATATTAAAATTAATGATTCGTATACTTTATGCCTCTTAACTGCGTATGCAGCCTGTTACAAATGAGCAGCACACAAAAATAAAAGAAAAAGTGAAGTTCGTCGGTACTTCTGTAAATGTAATAGACTCATACAGGCGCTTAAGCGAGTTTTTGCTTTTCTAGCCTAAGTAGACTTTTTCAGCTGACTTAAATAAATGAGGCTCATTCATCATTCTGCAATCATAGTGTTTTTTTTTTCGTTTTCTGGTTTTTTTGGCAAGTAAACCTTAGTGAGTACATATATCTTACTCGATTATTATGAGGCATTGTATGATTAATAACTTAATGCTGAAACGTTTTATCTAATTTGCAGATGTTGAGTAATTTGTAATAAAATCTAATACGAATTAGAAGGCACATTTATTAGTGTCCAATACGCATAAAATCATGGCAATTAAATCAAATCTAATTAACAACACCGAAGCTAACTGTCACAGCGAAGATAATAAGGCGTTTGCCTGCTGCCTGCCAGCAAAGGATTAAAAGTCTCATTTAGGCTGCGGTGTAGCCTACTTTTAGGCAGCGCCAGTGGCAGCTTAAATTCGTTTTGTTAGGCAAATTATTTAACTTGAAATGGATGCCAATTTAAAAATTTTGAAAAATGAAGCACAGTGCATAATGCGCTTAAAGAGTTTGTATGGTTTTAATTACGATTCAGAAAGGGTCGGCTGTCGGCAACTGTCTGTTGCTTAATTGATGCGGTCGCCATGACTGGGTTACCTTACACAATATATATAATATAAATTCGTTTGTTTAGATATACGACAAAGCAAAGCAACCGTAAACGTTGCAATTCTCAGCTTGTACTTGCTTATGACAGTTGCCATACAGCTGTGCCAGCTTTTAAAGAGTTACCTTTCTTTGTACTCAAACTGCGACATTATTTATTTATAAATCGTGCCCGGCATTTCTAATTACGATTTAATTGGGCATGCTTAAATTAAAGAAACTTTGTTTTCAACGATAATTGCCAAACATGAGCCAAGACAACATTTAAGTATTAGCCAAGTTTGCTTCATAAGCACTTTTAAAACAAAACAAAGCAAAAAAAAAAAGAGAAAATATTAGTATGCTTATGTGTACAACATAGTTGCTTATCTTTAGATTATTGATTCTTACTAAGCGTTCATTCAGACACCAGCGATGCTTCAAAGGACGCTGAACGTTGCACAAAACAACGTTTATTTTTGTAATAATAACTTTGCTTCATAGTATATTTAGCAGTTATATCGATATGATGTCTGCGACTGGCGCCAGGATACGTCATGCGATTGTTAAGATAAACACAAACAATGCCAAAAACAAAAACACGCAGAGGCACACACACACACACCTATGCACGTAGACGCGTCAACACAACGCAACCTCACACGCACAACAAGAACACGACCGGTGTACGTGAAAAAGTCAAAACCACAACACTTCCAGCAGAGACCGTGCAGTGCACCGTTGGCTTACAATGTTCACACGCAACTAAATATAATATGCTGAAGTGTAACACGAACGCGTGTTGCCATATCGGCCAATGGCTCTTCCTTTGGCGTTGCTGTTACTGCGCCTGTGCCGGCAGCGAAGAGAAATCCGTGTGCGTATCTGCTCTTCAATGCTTTGATATTTATGCATCCACAGGACTTTGCACTTTGGCGCAATCCAACAAGTAGTAGATTTGTCTTTTTCACAGCAGAACTCATAATTAGTAGGGACTTCGCAGCAAGGCTTAAGCAATAAATATGAGAAACTTGATTCTGTTGTGAAGATCTGTTGCACAGCTTTTGCGATGTTAATACGGGGTATACCCTGCACCAAAAAATGTCAATGGGTATATTAAAGTTGTGCAAATGTATGTTACAGGCAGAAAGAGACATGGCAGACCCCACAAAGTATATATATTTTTGATCACCACCGAAAGGTGAGTCGATCTAGCCATGTTCGTCTGTCTGTCCGTCTGTATGAACGTATCGGATCTCGGAAACGGTAAGACCTACAATCACCAAATTTGGCATGAAGTTACGAACGAGTTTTTTTTTCTTGATATTCAACCTATAACATAAAGCTGCCATAGGAACGATCGGCCTAAAAAAAACCCAAGTTTTCAAGATATCGTTTCCAAATTTTGGATTTAACAGCTAATGTCTAAACACATATCTAAATATTATATATGGAACTCTCGGCCGAAAAATTACTTTCACTAAAAAAATTTTTGTTACTTGATATCCTTACATAATGAATACAAAATATTGAAGCATCAAAAAAATATATTCAGTTTTGGATTGGGTACAGGGTTTTCTATAGTCGGTTACACCCGACTGTAGCCCTGCCTTTCTAGTTACCATTAACAGATTTCTTTTTTTTTTTGCTTGCACTATTTTTACCTGTATGTATTATGTTTTTTAAGTTTTAATGCTCAATTAAATTGCATATGTACATACCATTTACGGTTTTTCGAACAAAATATAGTTCTTTATTTCATCTTCCACGGTCCCTCATTATACCCTGTACCAAAAAATGGTAAAGGGTATATTAAAGTTGTGCAAATGTATGTAACAGGCAGAAGGAAGCGTGGCAGACCCCAAAAAGTATATATATTCTTGATCAGCATCGAAAGGCAAGTCGATCTAGCCATGTCCGTCTGTCTGTCTGTCTGTCTGTCCGTCCGTATGAACAAACGGATCTCGGAAACGGTAAGACCTAAAACCACCAAATTTTGCACGAAGACTCTCTCAATCCATAGGCATAACAAGTTTATTTTTTTTTTTCGATATTTGTCCTATAACATATAGCTGCCATAGGAACGATCGGATGAAAACACACATTTAGTAACAAAAACCCTTTTGTTTTTCAAGATATCTTCACAAAATTTTGGATTTGAAAGTTTTAGCTAATGACCAATTACATACCTCAATACAATATATATCGGTTTACTATATCATATAGCTGCCATAGGAACGATCGGCCGAAAAACAACATTTACTGAGAAAAACTTTTTTGTTTATTAAGATATCGTTACCAAATTTCGGATTTGACAGTTTTAGGTAATATCCAATCGTACTCCTGAATATGATAAATATCGGTTTACTATAACATATAGCTGCCATAGGAACGATCAGCCGAAAAATGGCTTTTACTAAAAAAAAATTTTTTTATACCCTGTACCAAAAAATGGTAAAGGGTATATTAAAGTTGTGCAAATGTATGTAACAGGCAGAAGGAGGCGTGGCAGACCCCACAAAGTATATATATTCTTGATCAGCATCGAAAGGCGAGTCGATATAGCCATGTCCGTCTGTCCGTCTGTCTGTCCGTCTGTATGAACAAACGGATCTCGGAAACGGTAAAACCTACAACCACCAAATTTTGCACGGAGACTCTCCCAATCCATAGGCATAACGAGTTTATTTTTTTTTTCGATATTCGACCTATAACATATAGCTGCCATAGGAACGATCGGGTGAAACCCCACATTTAGTAACAAAAACCCTTTTGTTTTTCAAGATATCTTCACAAAATTTTGGATTTGAAAGTTTTAGCTAATGACCAATTACATACCTCAATACAATATATATCGGTTTACTATATCATATAGCTGCCATAGGAACGATCGGCCGAAAAACAACATTTACTGAGAAAAACTTTTTTGTTTATTAAGATATCGTCACCAAATTTTGGATTTAATTTTTTTAGGTAATATCCAATCTTATTCCCGAATATAATAAATATCGGTTTACTATATCATATAGCTGTCATAGGAACGATCGGCCGAAAAAGAACATTTACTGAGAAAACTTTTTTGTTTATTAAGATATCGTTTCCAAATGTTGGATTTAAATATTTTAAATAATATCCAATCATATTCCCAAATATAATAAATATCGGTTTACTATAACATATAACTGCCATAGGAACGATCAGCCGACAATGGGTTTTTGCTAAAAAAAAAAATTTTTTTCTTCAGATATCCTTACATAATGAATACAAAATATTAATGTAACAAAAAGTATATATTCAGTTTTGGATTGGGTACAGGGTTTTCTATAGTCGGTTACGCCCGACTATAGCCCTGCCTTTCTAGTTTTGTTTTGGATTGAGTACAGGGTTTTCTATAGTCGGTTACACCCGACTATAGCCCTGCCTTTCTAGTTTTACCATAAGTAACGTAGATTTTTTACACAGTTTTTTTTTACACGGATTTCTGAGGAACGTATCCACTGTGTAAAAAACAGAGTTGGGTGTACACATGTACTCGTAGATGTAGGTCAATCTGCATATGTTTGTACATATATTGACTTACCTAATAACAATATTTGATCAAGAAATATCTTGAAATATCTTGTATTCGTAATTAAAATGCATTTAAACTCATTTCAATATGTTGAAATTTAAAAAAAAAAATAAAGCAAAATATTAATTTAATGTACAAATGATCTAAAAATTAAAACTGCATATTTTTAACTGACGAAAAAAATGTAGACCATCGGGTCACATGTATTATCCACATTACTAAAATTCACAAAATAAAATTAACTTACATAAAATAAATAAATGGCGGATACATAATTAATTCAAGTCTTTGCAAAGTGATTAATATTGCGTCAGGCAAAAACTAAACATTTTATCATTTTTAACCGCAGTTTCTTTAGTTTGCTTATATATAAATCTAACATAGTATAAAAATTCGCTTTCAAAAATTGTTTTCTGCCGAGGTTCATACGGATATGAATAACAAAGGCTAAAAAGGTAAAGTAATGTGGCGTGCTAATCCGATTATCATAATCTAGTCATTAGCAATCACTCATTTGTCGAGTTGTAGTTCGCTGCAGCTTTGGCATGACTCTGTTCAGCAGCGAGAAGGACTTTATTTTTTCTATGAAAGTGATGGCTTTTATGTGTGGCTAAATCCACATGCATAAGTAATCGCTAAAATATTACCTTGCTTCCTGTAAAGATTTTTGGACTTTTTATACCCTGTACCAAGTTGTGCAAATGTATGTAACGGCAAGAAGGAGGCGTCGCAGACCCCATAAAGTATATATATTCTTGATCAGCATCGAAAGGCGAGTCGATATAGCCATGTCCGTCTGTCTGTATGCCAATCCATAGGCATAACAAGTTTATTTTTTTTTTCGATATTCGACCTATAACATATAGCTGCCATAGGAACGATCGGGTGAAAACCCACATTTAGTAATAAAAACCCCTTTGTTTTTCAAGATATATTTACCAAATTTTGGAGTTAACAGTTTTAGCTAATGATCAATTACATATCTCAATATTATATATATCGGTTTACTATATCATATAGCTGTCATAGGAACGATCGGCCGAAAATCAACATTTACTGAGAAAAACGTTTTCGTTTAGATATCGTTACCAAATTTTGGATTCGATAATTCTAAGTAATATCCAATCATACTCCTGAATATAATAAATATCGGTTTACTATAACATATAGCTGCCATAGGAACGGTCAGCCAAAAAAAGATTTTTGTTAAAAAAAATTTTTTTCTATTTTCCTTACATAATGAATACAAAATATTAAAGCAACAAAAAAAAATATATATTCAGTTTTGGATTGGGTACAGGGTTTTCTATAGTCGGTTACGCCTGACTATAGCCCTGCTTTCTAGTTTTAAATATCAAGATTCAAATACCCATCAATAGGCAATCAACTGCAACTTTCGCTAGTGTATATTTCTTTAATTATTACCGCATAAGGCTTCATGTAACGACTAAAAGGCATACTTAACAAAAAATGATTGTGAGTTCATTTTTCGCGCCTTTGACAAAGAAGTTACAGTCAGCAGTTAGTAAAGAAAACAGGCGAAATGTTTTAACATAAACTAAATTAAACCCAATTAATTATTTATTGGCAGCTTCACAACAGCGTCACGCTGCCCGTGGCCCGTCAAGCCGTCATTTTGTATTTGTTTAGACCGAAGTTGCTTTGTGTGCAGTTGTGTAGTAAATAAAACAGTAATGTACACAGTAAACTAAGTTTGCAACTCAAAGACTTCAGTAATGAAATATTCACGCCTGACTTTCATTTTGATATGCTCCAACGACTCCCTTTTCGATGTAATCTGCTGAAAATGGGCCGGATGGTGCTACTAACTGTTTGCGGAAGCAATGTGAAACAGAAGGAGTACTTCAGCAACGACAGCTTGGCACTACTAAAATAAATGACCAATTAGTTCTATCGCAACCGTCAGTCATTTCCGTTGAATGTTTCTCCATCGACGACACACATTCCGGTGCATACAAGCTTTATTAATTCCAAAGGTTGCTAGCTACAGGCCATTCCATTGAAAAAGAATTTATTAAAACAAACTGAACTTGCAGAACTTTTTCCAGGCTTACAATTAATTAGTTAATTATAACATAAATGCTTCATTACTTCGGTACCCTCTGGGGCTAATAATTACAGGCAAATTGTAATACGAAAATGCAAAATATAAAATGCATGAAAAACAGCACGAGCAGAAGCGAAAACTGGAAATACGCAGGCAGCCTCCGGCAATCATTTTTTTCACTTTGTCTGACGTGCCGTAACAAGTTGTCTTTTTCGGGGAAAGTTACGCCGAATATGCAGGTGCCACTCGCACCAGTCATCAGTGTTGCACAACAACAAAAACAGGGTCTTGTATAACATAAGCAATAAAAGAAACATTGCAAAAATAATAGATTCGCTAGGGCATTATGCCCGCTCTTGACAGCTACTTTAGCAACAACAACAACAACAACAACAACAATACAAGTAACGCGTGTGAAAAGGAACAAGCAAATACTTGTGCTTAGTCGTAAATTTTGATAAGCATTTTGCGCTAAATTCGACGTGACTGACATTTTTACTGTAGAAATGGCTCAGAGCCAGCATAAAGCATTGTACGAGGCACAAACGCTCGACAATTTTCAATAAACTACTCTCACGCACATGTGAGTCAGTGAGCCTTGGCAAGAATGTCGACTTCAGAAGCCGACTTTTAAGCAACAGAGCTTTAAGCAAACATTACTACTTTTACACCACATATGTATGTATGTGTGTAAGTATTTATGTACATATATGTGTAAGTACTTACTTGTTTGGTATGTTAAAGAGTTTACTTGTATGTATGTATTGTGTTTCTATGAAAAAAAAAGAATATTGAAGTGCTACGTTACGAACATAAGTCATGAATACAAAGGAATAAGCATACATACTCATGTATATACAGTGTGTATGTATGAGTGAATGTAATATTTATTAGGTATATCTGCGTAGTGGGTGTTACTCTGTGTAACGTGAAATTGAATTACTTATACGCCGTGTGGCTAAATCACTCTCTGGCGTAAATGGCAGCCGGCTGTTATAAAAGGAGTATTCAACTTGGCACAGGCTCATGCACTCATATGCTAGCATCGTGTATCTACCTGGTCATGAAATACAATTAACATTGTGTCGACGCTTTATCCGCTTTATGTGGCATAGTAGAGTCTCGACTATTTACTTTGCCAATGTAAATAAATACTCAAATACATTGCATACATATTCATGCATATGTAGACGGTGTAATTTGTGTGTGTCAGAGACATGTCACTAAGATATGTAATTGACTATGGCGAAATTGAAGATTACCGCTGTGCAAATAGGAAAATGTCGAAAATACGCTTGATAAAGAGCGCCAAGTCAAGTAAAAATGGTTTACCTTTAAGCAATTTACTTAGATAAACACATCAACAGAGCCACTCATTCGCAACTGTTAAATTAGCCATGAAAGAATGAACTGATTATCACATTGTCAAGTCAGAATGGTAACTACACGGATAAACACAAAGTTTAAGGAAATTTCTTCGAAAAATTTGTAAAATATATTTAGTGTCCTTGCACTCAAAAACATTCTTCTGGTCGAATCAATCTGAAAGCTGTGCTATATAATACAAAAGTGTAAAAAATCAAATGGGAGTTCTTTAAATGCAGACTGCATTTTGAAGCTCTTCACCATAGTTTGCGAAGGTCACTCTGCAAACTGAAGACGTGGCGTAAGTGTATAATGAATGTTCAGGTAAACACACATTACTCTCCACTGAGAAGCACATGGACATACTTTAAAAGCTGTTAAATTGATTATACATGATTTAGCAGTTATAACATTTCGTAAAAGCAGTTCACTAGAAGCCACTGACAAAAAGAGAAAACGCCAAGTTCCGTCTGAAAAATGTTACAACAAATAAATTACTTGCTTTTGTACGTTACGCTAAGCCAGTTTAAATGGCCACAACACTTAAATACAGCGGCCATATATTTTGACGTAAACAGACATCTTGCAATCCACAATAAAGAACAGGCAATGGCGAAACGACTAAACGACTATTTATATAAGCAAAATTAACAACGAACACAGGCTCACACAGTAGAACTGTATTTTCAGAAACACTTAATTGCAGGTAGAAGATTAGAAGTACAAAAATAATACTAAATTTATCACTTTAAGTTTGCTAAGCATCGATTGCCAGCGGTTCGGGCTCTTAACTCCCTAATAAGAATAAGAGCACACGTTAGTATCACCATTCCGTTCCAGACCACAGGGACAGTGAAGCGATTGCAATACCAAATTAGCTGGCCAGACAAGGCTTTTCGTTTTCCGCAATAATAGTTAACATTGTCATATGCTTACTTTTGCTATTTTATTTTTGTGGTGCTACTTATCATGATTTTGATCATTTTTGTAAATATTTCGTTGAAAAATTATTTTTATTGAAAAAGAAAACAAAATTGAGATTTTATTTAAAGGTAGACAGCATTGCAGTTAAAACAAAATAATAAATAAAAAACACAAAATACAAAACAAAAAGTGCGCAAGTGTCAGAGTGCGAATTTTATTAGAGCAAATATTGACATTTCTGTTGCGCAAACAATTCTTCATTGTGTAAACAAACGAACATACGCATTAAAATGCATGCTACATTTTTTAGAGGAATAAATAAGTACACACACACAATACATAAACATACAATATATGTTTTATACTTACGTTTTTTGTTTTTTGTTTTTTTTTTTTTATTGTTTTGTGAAGTCCTTTAGCAATAAGCGTACTTGTATTTGCTAACAGCAAATAACGCCAACCTTTCATTGCTCTTATTACACTCGAACATCTAGCAGTGAACAATAGACATTCTCATACAATACATATAACAGGAACAATCAAAACGACAATGTTTTAGCTTTTTCGTTGTAATACTACAATAACATGTGTAACGGAAAACGTTTAAACAGGCTTGGGTGGGACAAAGAGCAGGCAACACGCAAACAAACAAACAAACAAACAAACAAAGGAGACGCCGATAATAATGTCGAACCGAAGCGCTTAAAGTGCAAATAAAAGTTCATAATAAAAGCACACAAGAATGTAGCCACAAGGCTACAGTCGAGTCGACTGCAACAAATAATAATAAAAACGTGAACCATTGTCAGGCTAGATTGCATTTAATTGAACCATGAAAACGTAAAAGCTCCAGTAGCCCGTCTCGGACACTCCCACAACGTTCGGCGCGTTTATTTCTGCTTAACCTCTGCGGGCAGCATTTGAACGCATCTCACAATATTTTAACACGTTTTAACGCATCCGATCAAGATTTTAAAGCTTTGTTTATGACGGTTGGTCCCGTTCTCTTTGAAGGGCAGCTTGTCAGTAATGGCTTTTTTGCATACTCTGATGATGACTTTGAGGCCGATGATGACGTTGTTGAAAGCGTTGTGGAATATTTCTCATTTCAATTAAAATGTAAACAATGACTAAATTATTTCCTACGTCCATTTAACAATGCCAGAGGTGAATGACACCCGAAGACAAATCAGCGGTAATTAATGAAACTGTGTTAAGATTTTGCTTTGTATAATTCGCACTTCACTGATCTTACCATAGTGTACTTATATATACAATAAAATAACGGACATCGGACACATTGAAGATTTAACAAAATAGCTTTAAAGGAAACGAAAATATTTAATTAATTCCTGGGCTAGCTCTGATTAGATTTTATAAAGTTGAAGCCCAACTAAACACAATTGCTGGTGTATAAAACTTGTTTAGCACAAAATTGAATTTACTTATTAGACGTTAACAAAGTTAACATCTACTTAAGTTTGAGACAAAATAACACAGACGCAAATTGTTGAACTTAAACCTACTTGCACAAGTGGTACCCGACAGGTGTGGTAAAGTAATTAATGGTTTCCATCAACTTTGCTTGAATAAGTAAAAAGTCGCTTTGATACTTTAAATCTTAAAGATTTACTGACAGTTTGTGTTATTTCGCACCTGGGAAAGGAGCACTTTAAGTGTAATTACACCCGAAAACTCTTCCTAGGCTATATTCAATGGTATACAATCATGCCACAGGATGTAACTAGATGTAACAGAATTACTAATCAACTGTGATTGCCTTTTAATTTGCATCATTGTCTTTCAATTACACAAAAACAAAAAGGGAGAAAAAATTAATAAATATACATTTGCATGATTATGAATGTATATGAGTAAATACTCGTATATAACATGCGAACACAATCGTCACTGAAGCATATTGACGTTACGACGTTCTTCTCTCGAGTTTCCCCTTCTTTCGCTTATTTTCCCCTAACGACATATGTATCATACCTCATACCCATGCGTACTTACTTATGCAAAGATAATCCGCAGCAAAGTAGAAATGTGCCAGTATAAATCCAACGACTTTCATTTGCGAGTTCACTCAAACTCAGTCAGGGTACAAGTGTTTACAATTTTGACTTACGTTCGCCTCCGCACTCGCAAAAGTTCAAAAGCAAAAAGGCCCGAAACCTCAAAATGTTACTTTAACAGGACGTCCTATTTTCGAGAATATTATAAAAAATATATTCATGAGTATATTTAAAAACAAAAAAAAAAAAACAAAAAAAAAACATTTTACGAGTCTGCTACTAAAACGCGAACAGGCAGACGCAACCGACGAAGGATCTCTAACATTGCTACAAGAATCTCAGACAAATCCGCTTTGCTTCCTTTAATTCGGCTTCGGAATTAACAAGCCCTCAAATTAATCGAACGTGTGTATTTTTAGCATAAACCATTGGATTCCACTTAAGCTCGCAATAAAGTTGAAGAAACAAAGATTTAACAAAATAAATCGGTGAATTTCATTTCACTTGGAATCCAGTGAAGCGTATGAACTAAATCAATAAGTCAGCATTAATAAACAGCATGAACCGTCTTCGAGTTGATTATTGAAAATAAACATCAAAGGACGCAAGCAAAAGATTCATTGCTCGAAATGAATAAAACGGCGAGAACGAATATCTATTAGGACAATAATGTCAAAACGTCGAATTCAAATAATAAGCAATGAGGTTGACTACCTAAAAGCATCAAAAGTATCATTAAAGAAAATCAAAAGGCGAATTCAGTTTTCTTCAATAAAAACGTGAAAGGTTCATGATTTGTAAAGGTAACATATTAACATGATTTATTTTGGAAATGTACTTACGGCTCACTTGTTAGAAATTTTCTTATCCCCGAAACTTGAGTTGGTTCCAAGGTATCCAATGCCATGTTGTTGGGGAAATGGCTACTTCATTGATGCACTCCAGAATGGCTTCCGTAGCACATTGTTAACTTCTCCCGCTATATCCAAAAATTCATCTAGTTCATATTCTGTAGGGTTATGCCCTTTCTACCACTAAAGTAATGGCATGCACAATCTTCAGGGGTAGATAAAGGATTGGACTTTCTCAATGAATCATTTGTAGCATAATCTGTAAAAGCTAAAAGAAGTGTAATTAGGCATGAGCGGTGTAAATTGCATAATTTGACGAAGGTGGAATATAAAAATAAAAATTATTATGCAAAGCTTGTTTTGCGATTTGTTCGACAGTTGCAAATATTGTCTTATTGTATGGATCGAGTGGTTGCGATGATTTATATATAATTTAATTTCCATATCGCCTGCCGTTAAAGGTAAATAGGCAGAACTAATTGCATAGAATCCTAAACACAACGGACAACATTCTTTTAGATGTCGGTTTAAATGTTCAAAAGTTAACACAAATAAATCAAATATAAATAAAACACAATAAAGGCATTTTTGTGGACTTGGCCAAATAAAAGTTTTGCTTAAAATTTTTTCTATTTATTGCTTTTCCAAGAATTTTTCTGTTTAGGAACATGCGAGTGTATTCGACTGAGGGTATGTGTGTTATTATAAGTATGCATTTAACAAAGTGACCGAAACCGAAAATCGAGTCTGCAAACAAACAAAAAAACAGTTTTATATGTACATCAAACTGGTTTTGATGCGAAAAGCAAACTTTCGCCATTGAAAAATGCCAAAAGTCAGAAATGAAATGTGTGCGGATCAATGCTTGTCAGAAAACTTTTAAAAAAGATAAGCTACAACGTCTAAAACCTAAAATTGTCTGCGTATATTTGCTTCAACAAATTTTTGCCCTCAGTTTGTTATTTTTTAAATATTTGCTTTGCACTTGAATGTAGAATTTTTTGTATTTAAGTTGAGCTATGTGAAAAAGTTTTTTGTTTGCTCAAAAAACAAAGCAGGGAAAGGACAAGATTTCATCAACATTTCTTTTAATAATTTGAATTAAACAACACATGCGAATGCCATTTATACACACATACATATGTGCGACAATCTTCAACTAGCACCACCCGATTGCTTCGCTGCGCGTTTTTATACCCTGTTCGAAAAAATGGTAATAGTACCCTGTGCCAAAAAATGGTAAAGGGTATATTAAAGTTGTGCAAATGTATGTAACGGGCAGAAGGAGACATAGCAGACCCCACAAAGTATATATATTCTTGATCAGCATCGAAAGCAAGTCGATCTAGCCATGTCTGTCTGTCTGTCTCTCTGTATGAACGCACGGATCTCGGAAACGGTAAGACCTACAATCACTAAATTTGGCAAGAAGACTCTGCCAACCCATAGGCATAACGAGTTTTTCTTCGATATTCGACCTATAACATATAGCTGCCATAGAAACGATCGGCCGAAAACCCATATTTAGTAACAACAACCGCTTTGTATTTCAAGATATCTTCACCAAAGTTTGGATTTAATAGTTTTAGCTAATGTCCAATTATATATCTAAATATTATATATATCTGTTTACTATATCATATAGCTGACAAAGGAACGATCGGCCGAAAAACAACATTTACTGAGAAAAACTTTTTTGTTTATTAAGATATCGTTACTAAATTTTGGATTTAATGATAAAAGTAAAGCAATGTAATATACAATCATATTCCCGAATATGATAAATATCGGTTTACTATATCATATAGCTGCCACAGGAACGATCGGACGAAAAATGCCTTCTACTAGAATAAAAAAATTTTTTTTCTTGAGATATCCTTACATAATGAATACAAAATATCAAAGCAACAATATATACATATAACGGAATATATTTTTATTCAGTTTTGGATTGGGATCAGGGTTTTCTATAGTCGGCTCCGCCTGACTATAGCCCTGCCATTCTAGTTTGTTTTCTGATTTGAAGCATCTTTACAACAATAATAGAAACCTTTCTAGACATATGTTGTATGTAAATGTTCATTTTTGTTTTGACTTTTTCCCATGCGCTAAACAATTCTTTCCCCTAAGGAATAATAATAATCTACAACTACATTAACTCTGAGTCCCAAGACGACGATAACCCAACAATGCTCGTCCCGTAGAGGAAACCTGTGGATAACTAAAAAATATAAGTATAAAAATATTAACAACATTCAAGTTATTTTCTTTATTTCTGTTGTTTATTTAAATGCATCGAATGCATATTTCCAAATGCTGGCACGTTAGTCCTCTTAGGAACAACTTTGGTCCAGTATTTGTGCCGCTAGCAGCATTTTACGTTGTTCATTACTGCTCAAATGGTGTTGAAAATTAATAGTTTCCACATGTATGCGCTTCTCTCTCTGACAACGTCAACACACTTATAAACAGCTATATCAAGAACATTCTTATATATGGCAACTAGGAAGAGATTATACTTTTTTTTGTGAACAAAATTTTTACAGTTTATAGAATTTATATTGGATCGTCAAAAAAGTACGTGCGGTTTTTTGAGTAGATGGTGTTCATACCGATATATCGTGCTTGTCAAACGAACATATGTTTGATAAGTGACATTTCAGGCTCTATTTTTGTAATTCGTTGCTGGTGTAAAAAGTTTAACACAATTGGTTTACGATGGGAATCAACACTCACTTTTTTGATGACCCAATATTCTAGTTCATAATATATTACGATAGACTCTTTAATCTTATTTCTGATCTCTTCGATAACTAGATAGCCTAGAGATAACAAAATAGAAGAAAATCAATGGAATAATGGCTCTTTTTAAATTCCGTTTATTCCATAGTCTGAAATGCAAATAAAGATGCCTTTCCTTTTTCAAAATTATATATAACGTTTATTAAAATACGAGTTTTACAAAATTAAATTACCAAATGCTAATAATGAGAGCTAAATAATATTTTACAATTACTTCCAACTTTTAACATTTATTTTGCATTGTAGGTTTTTTATGCAACTACAAAGAATCAACTAACTTAAGTTCATGTATATTCAATCAACATTTTCTTAAGAAAAATAAATATTTATTTATATTTTTTCTAAGGTAATATGCGAAGGATACGCGTGCTTTAAGTTTTGAATTTATTTCATATTTATTTTACACGCTTGTGACCTTAACAAAACGTTGCAGTAAAAAAAGAGTAGTGGCTTTGTTTTGTTGCTTATTTCAAAATAGTCATTTAAAAAAATAATTACAAGTAAAATTTACAAACTAATATCAATGTTTTATTATCAACAGTTTAATTTGTGACTCATGATATACATAGTGTATGTACATATACATATTTTATCATGTTCAGTCAATAGTTGTTGTAATTAAATAATTAGTTTCTTTGTTTGCTTCCTCATACTTCATCATACTTTCATGTTTTCCTAAGCGCCTTTTTTTTACTTTTGTTTTACATATCTCTGCAACAACATAGTATTATGGCTAATATTCTTGACAATTTATTCATTTAATCACGAAGCATTTGTTGCTTCAAACCTGTTTCAATTTTCCTTAATTTGTTTTCAGAGTTATTCCTCTAATGCATATGGGTTTTCCTTTTAATGAATTGAATTTAAGATTTAAATTTTAATGAAACTTAATTCCAATGTCTTATTATCACATTATTCATTGAAATCTCTGTTTTTTTTTTAGTAATTTTTTTTATATTAATAATGAATAGCTACTGAAGCTATTGCAGAATCTAGAAATAAGTGAATTAGTTTTCTTCCTGTATCTTTTGTAGTTTCTTGAAATATATAAAAAAAAATGTTAAAAGTTGAAGAGAACAAAGCGAAAATGAAAAATAAGATATACATGCGAAATATGTAAAGCCTATATAATGATGTCAAATTTTGCTCTCATTTTTGCTTTCTTTCGTATTTTCTGCCGAAGCTGTGACTGCTGGCGGTTTATTTGCATTTAGCTTTGCTTTCACTTTCGATAACAACGCTTCAAATGAATCATCCTCTTTGACCGGAACTTTAGGTTTGGGATAAACATATGAGTGGTAGTTATTTATGCCTGCATTATCCAAGTCGGCGTAGGACGCTCTACAGAAAGCCCGTCGTCCGCCAAAACTAATGTCATACATATTGATTTGGGCATCCTTTGCACTACTGTCGATGGCGGTAAACGCATCTTGTGCACGCTCAAACGTAACGAATCCATATTTCATACTACAATGAACGAAGTTTATCAAAACTTACTTCCTTTTGGACTAGTTTATTCAACGATAGATGCTACTTACCCAGTCTCTTTGAGATGTATACTAATTGTTTTTATTGTACCATAACGCAGAAATTTACGACGCAGCATATCCTTCGTTGTTTCTTGCTCAATGCGTCCTACGTACACAATACGGCGCTCTTCGACAGCCGGTTGAGAAACATTGCGATCCACAAAGTTACGATGAAGGTTGTGGTTGTTACTATTGTAATTGCGTTGTGCACGCGATCTCGATGTTGAGCGTGAACGCTTGTACAGTGGACTACGACTACGCGCGCGGGAGTGCACATAATCCGATTCAGAGGATGATGATGTTATGGAATCCGAACGACCGTAATTTTTTGAACGTCTCTTGTTGTAGCTTGTTCTTCGTTGGCGACGACTGCGTTCATAACCTTCTTGCTCAGAACATGAGGAACTGCTTACGGAACTACGATGGCGTCGCGTGCTGCGCGAAGAGTAACCACCAGCGGCAGTGGCATCCGAATTGCGCAAGCGCTCAGTCGAAGCATTCGAACAACACTCTGAGCCGGAAAGTTGACCGCGTATAGATGAACTGATGGACCCGCCATCACCACACGAAGCAGCTGACGATACCGATGAGGAACGTGAGCTATTGCGCTTGCGATAAGCGCGATTTTTGTGACGTGTACGTTCACGTGATTTGTGAACTGCCGGTCTCTTTAACAGCGTTAGCAAGGGGAACTCGGGCAACAGTTCGGTTTGTATGCCCATACTCACAGTCGGTTTGCGATCCCGGTTTTTGGGTAAATACATTATGGTTTTGTCCTCGCCATGTTGCGATAGTTTAGCCACATTTATGTTGGATCCTTGAACAAGCGTCGACTGTGTTTTTTTTACGACTTCACTTTGAATACTTGCAATGAGTGAGCTAGTTAGAATTTTAGGTTTATCATTGGACTGTTGAACACGTTGGAAACTAACAGAGATATTGTTAAGTAATGCTGATGATTTCAAAAGCGAGCGCGAGGAGCATTTCGTTATCTCCTTGCGCTCATTAATCGGTGGTATTGATAAATCTGTATTACAGCTAGCTGAGACGATTACAATTTCCTCGTAATCTGGATGCAACTTTGTAGGCAAATTGCATGCAACTTCCTTTTCTCCATCCAAGCAATAAGCACCCTTCACGAGGTCTTTCAGTGGAGGTAATTTTGTAACACGTGGCACCTTCGCAGAAACAGTTGAGTCAAGAATTTTTAGTTGCTGAGCGCGTTTTATCTGCTGCATACGAAGAACTTTATTCTTTGCCTCAGTAATAGGATCTGTCATAGGTTTCTTTTGCACTGCAGCTTTAAGCGTTTGCACGATCTCGGTTACAGCAGAGTTATTCTTTAAGGGCGATGTCTTCTGTAGAGCGGTTACTGCCGGTAGTGATCCGATACAATTACTTGGGACTTTTAATAAAGCTTCATTATCAAGCTTCTGCTGCTTATTCATTGGACCACAGGTAGTTGGCATTTGCGTATCACCACGACGTTTTTTATATTCCTCTAAATTCAATTTTCGTTTTATAGTTGGAGTTGGTGTGATAGACATTGTTTTCAAAGAACCAGTAGTTATCGAGGTTGTATTTTGCTCTCTTTCAATTACCGTGGATTTTTTATTAGGGCTTGGTGGTGCAGTGTTACAATTGACATATGATTGTTGTTGTAGCATTGCTAGATTCTTGCCAACTTGTCCAATTCCTATACTGTTGATTGATGTATTTGGCTTTTGCACTTTTTTGCTGGCATTATTTACATCATCTTTTGCTTTTTTATTAATCGCTTTTTTCGCTGCCTTTGTATTTGCCATTGCCGTTGAATTAGTTGAAGCAGATTTGGTGCCAATTTTACGCTTTAGAAATTCACACTGCTTTTTACTGGGCACCAAACAAATGCCACGTTTGCTCTTTTCCTGTGAGGATTTTTCTGGCAATGAAACATTAGCTTGTCTTACTGGCTTAGCCTGAAAAGAAAAAAAAATTAATCTCAATTTTACATTTCCATAAACGAAAGCATTACTAACCTCTTTTCCCACCACTTCTGTTTTTTTCGTTTGCTTGGGACACCAAGATGGATCCATTTTTACATTATCAACAAATGCAATATCGTCCTCAGCATTCGTGGGTGCACCTTCATCCTGTTCCCTGGACCAAATCGGCTCTTCAACTTCTACCGTTTCCACATCCACAATAATATCAGAATCGCTATCCGTTTCAACGTAATTCAAAGATTCTTGTTGAACTATTGACACACTCGTTATAGGTGGTGCATTTATTCCCGACTTAGTTGATTCCTGTATTGTTGTCGAATTTTCACACTTTCTATTGTGTATTTCAAAGTCATCTTTGGTGATAAATTCAGCTAAATCAAAATTGTTATAATCGATTGGTATCCCCAATCCGTCGATATCAGAGACATTTGTGTTTACGCTTAGTGTACGCTGCTTCCTTTCGTTTACAACTGACGGCAACTTAAACACTGAACCAGAATCCAGCATTAAATCGTTAGCTGGTAAATTTTTTTCTGCAAATTCTTCATGCTCATCATAATCATCATAGTCGCTAGAATGCGACTCATAGTCACCAATAGAAGAGCTATCAGTACGAGTGCGAAATGTACCATAACTACATTGACTTTCCTCATCAAAGCTGACTTTTTCAACTAGCTCATCATCGTCATTGGACATATCATCCTCTGTGTCAAAATCATCTGCATTTGGATCTACAGTTAGAATTTCTATATTATTCGCTTGGTCGAGATTTTGCTCTGTGAAACCTCCATAAATCAACTGTAGAAGACAACAATATATCCATAATAAATAGAATAACATACTGATTGTGCATTTTTAACTATGCAACCTACAGTATTTTTCTGCGTAAAGCCATCATCGTGATCTCTAGCCAGAGAGTTGCCATAAATCACATTTGCTTCATCAGCACCTGTGATGGGTAGTATACCATCCAAGGTTTCGGCCAACTGTATATCCATTGAGCTGCTGGGTAAACAATTTTTATAAGTAAACAAAACTAGCCGAAATCATGATTAAACTCACTCGCTTTCATTTGACCAAAAGCTCGGCTCTGTATTGTAATTTGCGTAATTGCCATCAAATGGATCATCATGGAAAACATTTATCAATCGGGAATCCATCACTCTGTTGCACGTTAGAACGCTAAACGAATTCAAGAATCAAAAATAAACATTCTTACTTCAATTCAAGTTTATAGTAAATATCAACAAAACAGCTGCTGACATTTTAATTTAAACAACTAAAATAACATCCAACACAAATGAGAGAAACCTGGTTAATCACAACAAATTTATCAGTCAGATTTTTAGTTATAAGTGAAACAGTTAGCTTTAGTAATAAAAATTCTACAATTAAAGAATGGCTAAAAATCACAACTTCAAAGATTTTCAACTAGCTACCTCAAGAAAAATACAATGTTCTTGCTGCGAATGTAAGAGCCTACTGCGTAAAAAAATCGGCATATTTACTATGCACGGCACAGAAGAAGAACTTCAAGAGAAGCTCCTGGAGTTTAGAAATAATGGTGTTACAATTACAAAACGTTTTTCTGTGCCTAACGATAAGTGCCTTCTTGTCGAACATCAATTGACTTCTCTTATCAAAAATAAAAAAACGATACAGGTGCAAATGGACACCAAGTGGAAAAATTTTAATGAACATCGGATGCGTCTACAGAATAAAAAAATCTAAATATTTGTTTAGTATAAGAATTTCAAACCTATTCATTTCTAAAAAATATTATACTCAGTGTTTACTATATACATGGAATAAATTTGTTAGTTAAGATTACATTCAGCCTGTTTTGTTTACCATGTGACGTATTCCCTTTTTATTACGAAAGAAAAGGTAGTCAGGATTTTACAAACAAAAAATTCTGTAGTAATAAGCAGGAAGCTGATATTTAATTTAAACATTTGATTTACAACATCTTTTTAATTCCATACACGTGTCTATAAAAACAAATGTTGTAGTTGGTCGGTGAATGAGTCACCTCACCACTAAAAACTAACGGAAACTTGAACGTTCACTCCATATTATCATTGGCGCAATATTTAAAAATCTGAGATTTGTCATTTTGAAAAGAGGAAGAATAACAAAAAGTTACTGTGGAGAAAATGCCACACACACAAACTCAACGAATAATGTATACAAAGGAAAACAGAAAACACGCTGGCACATGTTGAGCGGCACAAATTAAGTAAGATGAGAAATATGAATTTTGAATGATAATGACAAACAATAATATACAGAAAATAAAATATAGACTAATTTATCAAAACTAAGAATTCAAAATGAAAATTAATTTCGATTAGTAACAAAGCTACAACAAAACTATACAAACAATAACAAAACTTCGCGTCTGTAGTTGTGAGCTGGATTTCACTACAAAAAGATAAAAAAAAAAACAGCACGATAAACTGACAACGTAGCCGCCATGTGCTTGTGCTTGGCAGCCGCTGAGATTTTAAAAAGAAAAGCTGCCATCCACTTGCTACAAACACAGTATTTTATTATTTTATAGTTACGAGGTATTTATTGCATAAAAACACCGATTGATCAGTTTACATTAATGCCAGTATGAAACGAGACACGCCGCAGGTGATGTGTATATACAGTGTAAATATGTATGCATGTGGCACTTTCTTTGCGTTTAATTTTATTATACCAATTTACCTTCAAAAATTATAAGACGAGTTTAATTGCACAGAAAGCAGTTACACGTTAATAAATTGTTTTTAGCAAATTATTTATTTTTATTTTTTGCCGTCTGTCTGCTTTAACCTCACATTCACATGTTGAGCGCATTCAGACCGCGCATACAAATTAAAATATAATAAATTAATTACTGCCGATAACGCGCGCACCTTCGCTTTTTTCTCTACTAATCTTTAGTTACTGCAACTTATTTTGTTAATTCACATTTCTAAAATATTAAATCACATTTTAAACGCCGAAATTGTTCTCAGTGAGAAATATTCACGTGGACCGACCGAACGGCGCTGAGCGTTTGACAATTTACGCGTTGACAGCTTGTTCGCTTTTTTCGTGTACTCTTCTTCTCGTGCTTTCAAGCGGCATTTGTATTCCACGTGTTTTTTGTTTGTATTTCTTGGCGAATTGGCGAGCAAAGAGAACTGCCAATCGAAAGAAATACAGGGATGCATTTTTTTCGGACCAACCAGACCGCGCGACAATTTTGTTACAGACTGAGAAACAATTTTTTTTGACCAGTAATATTCATGCCCAAATGACCTATTTATTACACCATGAACTTAGTCTATTTAAGTAGTAATCGTAATAAAAGAACGAATGGAATTGTTTTATTTGTGCCAAATCTGATAGTTATATTTCAATTTTACTTTTTCTCAAATCACAATTCTCAAACTGCGAACATCCTAAGATTTGGGCTTAATAAAGAACTTACCACCTTTAATCTTAGCTGATTAAACCGATTTTTGGCGAAATAATTTATTACACATTTTTATTGTAGATAATCTTGATTTTATATTATAGTATATAAACGAAGAGTCCAATTGGATGATATATTAATTTATATGAAAAAGAAAACACGTATGCTTAAAGATTATATGTCTAGTAGAATAGATCTGCAAATATCCAGTATGTCCTCGCATTATTATCGCCATCTTTCCAACTTTATAGCTTAAACTGTTAAATTGGGGGCATATATTTCATATAAAAACTGAATTTGAAAAGCAGAAGTATAATTCAATAACATGCAAAAGAATTTAATATTAATACATTCAACGACGTTTAACGCTAGTCCATTCACCATCATCGCTATTTTTGTTTTCTATTATAAAAAAAAAAAAAAAATTATAATAAGAATTACTCAAACAAAGTAAATATTATCAGCTTACCTTTTTCTTGCTGTTCACGCTTGGGTGCGGCTTTTTCATCGCGTGAAGGAGCTTGTCGCCAGTTTCCAGATTCTTTTGCAACGCCAACATTACCACGATCTCGACGATCACCACCAATGCGACGTCCATCACGATTATCGCGATCGTTTGCGCGCGGCGCATCTCGCCAATTACCACCAACTTCACCACGTTCCTCACGACGAATCCCATCTCCACGGCGAAATTCACCACCACCGCCACCACGTCTATCATCCCGATCGCCTCGCCTGTCATCGCGATCGCCTCGACGATCATCACGGCGGTCATCCCGATCACTGCGGCGATCATCTCTCTCACCGCGACGTTCATCACGATCAACATTACGTCGTTCTTCACCACGTCTTTCTTCACGATCAACACCGCGTCGTTCTTCACGATCAACACCGCGTCGTTCTTCACGATCAACACCGCGTCGTTCTTCACGATCGACACCGCGTCGTTCTTCACGATCGACACCACGTCGTTCTTCACGATCAACACCGCGTCGTTCTTCACGATCAACACCGCGACGTTCATCACGATCAACACCTCGGCGTTCATCCTTTTCCCCACCGCGACGGAAATCGTTGCCACGTGGTGGCCTCTCTTCGTCGCCTCCACGACGCCATTTATCATTGTCACGGTCACGATCACGTGTTTGAGGAGCCGCACGTTCACGTTGTCCATCAGTTTCCGCTCGACGCACACGCCACGAATCAGATCCTCCTTCACCCTCCTTGCGTTCAGGTGCTGTATTGTTAGCTGCCGAAACTGTAGCACCAGCGCCACCGCGACGCCAACCACCTTCAGTACCACCAGCACCTGCACCGGCCCCAGAGCGCTCAATACGGTCACCCCCTCGCGGGCGCCAAACGTCACGTTCTTTTTCATTATTACCCTGACGCTCACGCTCAACTTCAGCAGCCACTTCACGCGACATGCGTTCGCGGTCCTCTTGAATTTTTCGTTCCAACTCCTCTTCTTTGGCACGTTGTTTCTCATATTGAATGCGACGTTTCTCTTCTTCTGCTTCGCGTTCCAAACGACGTGCCTCTGCAGCAGCACGTTCTTCCGCTTCCTTTGCTCGTCTAATTTCCTCTTCTTTACGCAGACGCTCCTCTTCCTTCTCACGCAGAAACTGACGACGACGCTCTTCCCGGCGGTAAACAACACGCTGAGCTAAACGCTTCTTGCGTTCCTCGGCCAATGCGATCTCGAATTTTTTGAGTTTTTCAACATACAGTGAGGCGCGTTCCTTTTTAAGGGCATCCAAGAAGACATCGCGATCGGGGTACATACGCTTGAGGCGTTCCTGTTGTGCTACTGCATCCTTACGTTCAGCGATTGCGTTTTCAATGCGCGTTTGTTCTTGCGTCTCCCAGAATTCTTTGTCTTTAACTTGTTTTTCTGACAAGTATTTTTCAAAAAGTGGTATCTCTTCCATGCGTTTGGCACGTTCAAAGTAATCAATCTTCTTCTCCTGTGATTTGAGTTTAGACTGCAATTCTTTACGTTCGCGCTGCAGCTCCTCGGTTTCCCGAGCTGCAATCTGTTCAGCATCCAATTTTTTAATACCCTCCTCATCCAACTTGGAAAGCATTTTTTTGCCATGCGCAGTTTGAGAAATCTGTTGCACCTTCTCCTTGAGACTTTTTTCTTTAATTGCCTGAATCTCATTTTGATGGCGCTTGCGTTCACGTTCTTCTTGTTCTTGCTCCAAACGTTTCTGTTCAGCCAATTTGGCCTTACGCGATTCCTCCTCCAATCGACGAGCTTCTTCTTCTTCACGAGCATTATTTTGTTTCTCTATATATTCCTTACGATCCTCAATAATCTTTTGTCGTTGCAGAATGCGTTGGTGCTCACGATCTTTGATTTCATGGTAATGATGAACCATTTGAGTGCGCAATTTAGCTCGCTGATCTTTCTCACGATTCGGATAAACAATATGAACAGCACGAGTCAACACAGTCGACATGTTAACAAGCTGCGAGCGAATTTGCTCAGACGGCATCGACTGCAGGGTAGGTCCATCTGGGTGGTACTCACGCTGACTTTCTGTTAAGTCTGTGCCAAAGTAAATGCTTTGTTTTTGGTGATCAATGCGTATCTGCATGTCATTATGACGTACAGACTCAACGAGAAGCTTTTCTAAATCAAAAATATTACAGAAAGGTGCTAGTTCCAGCAGGCGCTTAAATTGAATGCTCTCATAAACTTGCGAAATTTGGCGTATAAGACGCATAATAGTGACATCCTTAAGCGATTGTATGTACGGCACTAACAGAGTCTGCTCGTTTGAAGAGTTCTCAATACGATCAACAATAGTTTGAACACGCTTGCAAAGATTAAGTGGGTTAAAATCAATCTCCAACCAATGGTATAAATTGCGATACTCCTCCGATACGAGATATGGTACATTCAGACGCACCTAAAATAGAATGTCACGTTACGTCGACATTTGTTATTGATTAGAAACACTTTTATGCTTACCACTTCACGCAATAGCGACACTCTAGTGGGAGGTTGTGGCAGACCCAATAACACCGCCAACTTTTGAGCTTTCTCCAATGGACTCTTATCGGCTTCAATGAACCGATCGAACTCTGGATGTGCCGAAGGCAAAGGTATTGATAAAGTGGCAATCAACACATGAGCGGCCATTCGCTGCAAATCGTCCTTTGTTAGATTCTTTTTCAATTCTCGCGTCAATTGGAAAAGCTTTAATAACGCGGCTGCATGAAATAATTGGTTTCCAGCCTTGCTAAACACCATGGCTAATTTTTGATAATAATTCGCCATAGTTTTTGGAACAGGAGTTTTCTTCGACAGTGCCATTAAACCGTGAATGTCTTCAATTGCTTTGTAGGCCTCCTGCCACAACTCCATTTGAATAGCTGAGTCCAACTGATACAGCCTGGTATCCAAACACAGTTGTTGTGTCTCCACTTTAGTTATTGATACACCAGTCGTTTGATTTGTGCTCTTACAAATGTCCTCTAAGTGTTTGCGAAGCTTATCACATAAACGGCGGAATTCACTCTTACGATTGTACTTTAAGCAAAACTGGAAGGCCATGCGTGCAATGTCATGGTATAAGGCTTCACAGTGCGTATTCACACGCAACAATTCTAAACATTGGCAGTACGACTCCCACAGAAATTTAACCCATGGTAGCAGAATTGTTCGATCAGAACGATCCTGAGCATCCTCACCACAGACAGCGCTCATCAAAATGCTCTCGGGTGTTGCAATGTTATCCAAATCGTCCAACTCCAATACAGCCACAGCGGCAGAGGACTGGGCCTGTGCTGCCTCCGTATGCTCCTCCGCCATGCGTAAATAACCGCGAATAACATTTTCCAACGAGTTCACATTAACCAATTGAAACATGTTACGGTACTGAAACAAACCCTCCTTGGCAATGTGCGACTTCTTGAGTTCCACGCACAAGTACAAATACTTGAACATGAGTGGCTCAATGACCGTTTCGGAGTAGGCATAATTCCAGCGTTTATTACGGAAAACCTCTTGCAAGGTATCCAAGGCACGCAAAGGTTTGCCAACCTCAATGAATTCTGCAATAACAAAAAAATCAAATATGTAAAAAACCCCCCAAACAATTTTCAAATACAAAAAAAAAACCATCAATTGCAATTAGTAACATTCCATATTTGACGTTTTTCTTTATATTCACTTTCGTACAAATCTGCCGCATGGGAAAATTTCGTGAATTTGCAAACTCACCATTCGCTCTTTTAAGAGCATTTTCTGGCCTTTGAGTATAACGCGCCATAATTATTTCACTTGAATATTAGCTATCTGCACTTTTACTTTAATTCAATACAAGCTTTACGCAATTTTAACGCGTCTCAAAGCTGAAAATTTATAAAAATCTTCGGCCTCTTCGGTTCGCCGTCGAATGTTACACAAAATGGCCGAATTGAAGTTGACCTACACGTAACGAAACTGCATTTAAAACAGAATGTCAAAAATTGATATCTCTTTGGATGAATAGTTTTGTGCCGATAGGGCAACACTGACTCTTCTAATATTATTCACAATTGACAATTATTTTGAATGCTCACGTAAAAAAGTAAACATAAAAAAAGTTTTTCAATTTCATGAAATAAAACGTAACAATATGACAAAAACGTGGAAGAAATATATCCTTTGGTTTGCGCAAGAGCACGTAGCTTTTCGAAATGCTGAATTCGAATCAATTATGACCCTATTTAGCCTGCAATTCCGGAAAATTTGTGATAATTTTATGGTGTGCAAACCTTTGAGGTTTTTCAAAAAGTGGAGTTTATTAAAAACAAGAAATATATTTTAGAAACCTTTCTGGATTGTGGAGTTTCCAAATGATGAAACCGCATTAATGTACGCTTCGCGCTCTATAGCTTTACGGGGCATTATAGAACTTTGGTCACATGCCGCTTCAATTAAGGATTTTCACTCAACTTTAAAGGACTTTGTCAATATAAATAAATTGGAAACTGGATTTTTTAAACCAGAAGTCAGCTTTAAGATTACTGTCGAAACGTACAACAAACACTTTAGTCAAAAAGAGAAAATCAACAAGATTGAAACTATGGATTATCTGCCATTTGAAGGGAACGTTGATCTTAAACAGCCAATGGTTGAGCTATGGTACATGGAGTTTTGGGGTCTTGACCCAACAGCGGTTCCACATGAGCCGGAAGACGTGATGTTTGGTCGATTTGTATGATATCTTAACGTCCATGGTATAAGAAAAGAAGGTAGTGCCAAGATTTATTACAGATTACAGAGAGGTTTTTTTTGCCAGATGACGTAATCAGTAAGTTGTTCTTTGGTTTGATTTCTAATTTTTTACACTGCAAAACACCAACATGTGTTAAAAATTAATTTTGCAAATTCAAAACAACTCAAAGTACCAGTTGAATACACTGATTTACTGTTTACGACATCAAGCGAGAGTGGTCCGATTTCGAGAGAGAAAAAGGCCCAAATGGCGCCACCTTCTATTTATTACACCATGTTAACGTCGGTCCTTAAATTTTGAATTCTATATACCAATTTGATTTTCAGCTTTCATCCGGTCAGCGCCAACTGATCAAAGAACTATCCCTAAAGCAACGTAAATTTATTGGCAACACCAGCATGGATGCACAACTTAGTCTGCTAATGGCAAATCAAGGACTTGTTACCGACGGTGATATCGTATTTGACCCGTTTGTGGGTACAGGTTCGCTCTTGGTCAGTGCAGCGAAATTCGGTGGATTTGTGCTTGGTGCAGATATAGATTTTATGATGTTGCATGCACGGTGTCGACCGAGTCGTATAACTCAAAAAGTGCGCGAAGTGGATGAAAGCGTTCGTGCTAATTTGAAACAATATGGCTGTGCAAATCGTTACTTGGACGTGTTGGTGGCCGATTTCTCTAATTCCCTACTATGGCATACAAATCTGCAATTTGACTGCATTATTACCGATCGTGAGCATTTCTAAACAATTTATAATAAACTGCAATAAAATGCTTCACCTTGCAGCACCCTATGGCATACGCGAGGCCACCGAGAAGGTTGACACGAAGCAATCGACAAAGGACAACATGCGCACTCCAGATATGATACATTATCCATCTACGTGCCACTATGCATTAAGGCACCTTTATAAAGATTTACTCGAATTCGCTGCAAATCATTTAAAAATTAAAGGCCGGCTTGTTTTCTGGCTACCCTATCATAGAGATGACTCTATGGATGAACTGGTGCCGAAGCATCCACATCTCACGCTTGTAGCTTACTCGGATCAGCCACTGACTGGCGCAACTTCACGTCGCCTGCTTACCTTCGAGAAACGAACAGAACCAAATAATGAGAATATTTGCATAGAGCAGCCTCCCGCACACGAATCACAAAATTCAGAGTTTCGACAACGATATTTCAGTTCAGGACTTGAAACTCGACAGGAACGCCGTCTGCGCAAAGCAGAACAACGAGAATTAGGACGTCTAGAGGCCACCAAGCGTGGAAAAGAACCTAAAAATGGTCGTGAGTTGAAGTGTAGTTTGAATCAAGCTCGTTTTAAAACATGATTGTTTGCATTTGCTATAAAATCAGCTATATTCGGTATGATCGCTACGAGTTTTTGTTTTCTGTTTGGAAGCACCCAGTTTTTTTAGCACTATCCTTCCTCGGTTTATAAGAATTTTTCTTTCCATATTTTGTCCTCCCTGTGCTTAACAAATCGGTCTCACATAATATAAATAAGACGTGACCTGTCCCTTTGTTCAATGGAATTCTTTACAAGTACTCCAAAGTTTCGTTGCAATCTTATAATCGGTATACCAACGCATACAAGACACAAACAGATCAACATTGTTGTTTATATACAAGCATTAAAAAAAAAACTAAAATACTTAGAACAATTTTGTTACTTATTGTTAATACAAGACTTCACAACCAAAAACGGTAGCAAAACTTTGTATATAGACGTTAGCCGCCTCCGCAACGCTGACATTACGCTGCAGCTGCTCGCTTAACGAGGTGACCCCTTTGCCTTCAATGCCACATGGCACAATGTGCTTAAACCACTCAAGGTTGGTGCAACAATTTAATCCGATACCATGTGTTGTGACATAACGCGAGCCATGCACACCAATTGCGCAAATTTTTTTGTTGTCTATCCAGATGCCAGTTGCGGCAGTTTTGGCAGCATTGGTTATACCTAAATGCTGACAGGTATCAATAACGGAATCTTCCAGATTGGCTACGTACCAACGCATGCTAGGCTTAAACTGACGCAAATGTATGACTGGATAGGCAACTAACTGACCGGGTCCGTGAAAAGTAATTAGACCACCACGATTTGTTTGATGGAAATCGGCACCTAATTGTCTTAGGCGCCGCTCGTCATCTGCGGTGTAGCCTTTGTTGCGTATGCCAATTGTGTAGACTGGGTCGTGTTCTTGTAATATTAAATAATTGTGGAAATCTGCAAAATCAGCAATGTTTTGCCTAGCCAGACTTTGTTGAAGTTGTAATCCGGCGCTATAACAATGCCGTCCACAACGAATGACGGTTACAAGCGGTTTCTGCACAGTTGACATGATTACCGATTTGCCGAGTCAATATTCAGTTAAAAGAGCCGTCTACAACATATTTACATCTTTTTTTACATAATTGGAAATCCTTCATGCAATAACGAATTGTTATGAAATCTATGATTCACAATAACAGTCGTAAGTAAGTTATCGGTCACTTTGTGATATATTTCACGAATTAAAAATCTTCTTTTCGGTTCAGGAATGACATTTTCCAGACCAACCAGACCGCAGACTTTATTGTCACGGAGGACTGTGGACAAACAAAAAGGATTAACTACCATGACGTAGTAAATTGTGTGTCTGCTTATTATGGAAGTGGACTCGGGTTTAATTCCCGACACTAATATGATGGCGGATCCAATGTAGCTTTAGAATATATATATGTATAGAACGCTGGGGACCGTCAGTCACGCGGGTTTTATAGGAATAATTTTATTGTCCCTCACTTTCAAAAAATATTATATTTCTTAGGTGATCGGAGAAGGCAAATTGAATTTGGTAATTGCGCAAAATTTATTTTTTCAGGAAACATTTTTGACGCTTGGGTTGTATTCCAAAACAAATTAGTATGTAATACTACCAATCAAAACTTTTCTATCTGTCCGCCCGTCCATGCAAAATCGTCAAAAAACCTGTCTGCTTTTCTCATGAACGTAACCATGTATTTGTCCACTGCGGTCTGGATTTTAATGCAACTCGCGGACGACATTTTAGTGCATTTTAACCAGCTGTCGTAGAACGACGTTAGAGTGCATAGGAAGTGGTTCTTAATGAATTAAGTGTTTTTTTACTACTACTTTACTCACATTACTCAGTAATTTACTATTCAAAGAAACACGAGTTCCCAGTAAAATTTTCTTACTTGAGGTATTGTAAATTGTTTCTGTAATCAGTCAAATTGCGACAGCTAATTGTCAGGAAAAGAAGAAGAAAATATATTGTTGCAGTAGACTTCATGTGGATTCATATTAAAAGTATTGCAGAAATAGTAAATAGACCACTAAAATATTTTGGCTGATTTTGATAGTCAAATGAGTATCACTACGGTACTCAATTTGTGATCAATCAATGTGCATCTGCGACAAAAGCTAAATAAAAAGAACATGCAGCGTATGCAGCAGGATGAGAAAGGTAGATTTTGTATCAATAATGATGGCTTTGGTGCGAAATACGTTAACATGGAAGTGTCCAATTTCAATACGATTGGCACACAGCCTTCGCCGCCGTCGAATGCGTCGACAGCACAACAACAACAAACGTCACCAATGATTTGGCCACCTAATGGACATATTAATACGGCTTACTTGCAATCTGCTTCGAATTTGCATCAACCTCATCACACCCATCAGCATCAACAACATCAGCAGCAGACGCCACAACAACAACATCAGCAGCAGGCGCCGCAACAACATCAGCAGCAGGCGCCGCAACAACAACATCAGCAGCAGGCGCCTCAGCAACAACATCATCAACAGCTACAGCAGCAACACCTTCAACTTCAGCAGCAGCACCAACAGCCGCAAAAGCAATCGCTTCAGCAACCACAACTTTATAATGAATATCTACCATACAATAATATGGCGTATGCAGTTCGAAGTGGGCAACCCGAAACCTTTTCTGTACTACCCGTGGGACATGGCAATTTCTTAAAAGTTTACCACTGTGCTGAAAACTTGAATAATACGGAGACTGCCTGTGGTGTGTTTCAGCAGAATACCTCAGCATTTCAAAAACAGCAGCCGCTGCCACCGCTCCAATCACAGGAACAACAACAACACCATCAACATACAGCACAATTTTATGAACTGTTTGCAAGCAGCCCTCTCCTACCCAAAGCTGAAATAGTCATGGCGACGCAACAACTTCAATCGCAACCACATCTACAAATTGATGCAGCATCAGCAAACTCGTTAAACCTCCAAAATGGCAACAGTTCGAACATGCTCATTAACAATCTTGTGAATAATTGGTCGCCAAATTTAACTGGAGGCACATATACGCAATTTGGAGACACTAACCTGTCTGAGCCAGTGCCACCTCCACAATTGGAAGCATCATCACCACCCTTCGTAGAACAACCTACACCAAAAACGATTGCTGGCGCTCAGTACAATATGCACACACTGCCTGCTGCAGTGGTACCATCAACACCGCAGACTCCAATCAAATCAAATAATTTTGAAGCCAAAACTGCCACCACTGGAAATTTGAAGAGCTTAACATCTACAGGCTTATCAAATAATGCGAATATCACTGCTACGTCATTGCCAGAGGTTAAAAAACGTATTGTTGCAGAGGTAAAACCTATGCGCTTGTCTTACTCGGACGTACTGAGTAAAGGCACTGAACGATCATTACCCGGTTCTGGCAGCCGTTCCTCAAACAATCTTGAGGTTAACTCGGCTGCACAATTCCGACGACAAAGTGGCTTGTCCGACGAATTGAGCTCACAGGCGTCAATGAACCGTTCAATGAAGCGATCGCCTACACATGAACCTAAAGACATTGCTTATGGGCAACAGCAAAAACAGCAGCAGCAAGGAATGAGTAATGCTGCTACAGTAATTGTTAGTAATAGTAATGGTATAAGCCGCAATAAGAAACGCATGCAGGGTAATGCGACAAATGTCAATCAACAGACGGTGAATAATCAAAAAGCACAACAAACTCAAATGCAATCAAAACCACAGCAACAACTAAAATCTAATGATATAATTGGAAGGAAACGGGTTCCCATGGTAAATGCGCAAACTAAAAACAATAATAGCAGTAGCGGCGTTTCCAATGTCGCCAACAGTAAAATAAATGAGCCGACTCTTACCAAATCTGCCAATAGCTCGAACGCACACTCTGCAAACACAAACAATTCACAAGCATCCACGAGCAATGGTAACACTCGCAAATCAAATAAATCTGCAGGTGTAGGCGCTGCGACAAACTATTCGAATTCCATCAACAGTTCCTCTAGTTCCTCATCGAAACGATTCTTCAACAACACGGCCTCCTCTTCCTCGAATTCCAATTTTAATACAAACTCAAGCTACTCTTACTCCTCCAAACGGAGCCGCAATAGCAACTATAACAACTCGAGCGCTTCGTTACTAGCCCCTTCGGCACCAAACCGCAACTACGAACTTTTGAAGCGGTTTATGCGGGCCTGGTGGATGTACACGTTGAAATTGCTGACCTGGCTTTTCTATTTAATTTATGATATAGTTGTGCTTGGCTGCAGCATGGCTTACGATCACCTGGCTCATGCTTACTTTGCAGGATTAGCCTACGCGAAACAATTGCGCAAGGAACTTAAGCA
Source organism: Stegana nigrithorax (assembly GCA_037044495.1). Taxonomy (NCBI): domain Eukaryota; kingdom Metazoa; phylum Arthropoda; class Insecta; order Diptera; family Drosophilidae; genus Stegana; species Stegana nigrithorax. The sequence goes on along the minus strand of JBAMBQ010004479.1, from coordinate 8,075 downwards.
AAACTCTGGGAAACCAAGCATCTGGCTGCGTAACTATTGGCGACGTTTTGACTCTCGCTTCAAGAAAAACTCACGTTGGGCATTTTGGCGGCGGTTCTACAAGAAGAAACCGCCGGAGAGCACAACGGAGCCCTTTAAAAGTGGTCGTTTGCCACAGACGGGTGAAGAGGCCATGTACTCGCTGTTAAACTGCAAGGGCAAGGATGCGTATAGGTGCGCCTGAGAAAACTAAGACTTTTGGCTTCAATGTGAATATTGTTTTATCATTGCAGCATATTAGGTGTACCACCGGACAGTTCGCAAGAACAAATACGCAAGCACTACAAGAAAATCGCAGTTCTTGTACATCCAGATAAGAATAAGCAAGCGGGCGCCGAGGAAGCATTCAAAGTACTGCAGAGAGCATTTGAGTTGGTGGGAGAACCGGTAAGTGTATCTCTGATAGAGCTTATAAAAATGAAAATTGTCGAAATTGTGGTGCGCTTTGTCAGGAGAATCGTCTTGCCTATGACCAAAGCTTGGCAGAGGCATTGCATGCCGAGAAAGCTTGGACCGAACTGCACGATTTGTTATCGCAACTACAAACAAAAATTACAGAAGCGGCGAACACCATAAGGTAAAAGCACATTGTGATACATATAAAATGCTTACAATTAAACCTTTTGTTGTTTTTCGTTTTTTAGATGCAGCACCTGCGCGCAACGACATCCACGTAAGTTGACTGAACGGCCTCACTATGCTGCACGCGAATGCACCTCCTGCAAGATCCGCCATTCCGCGAAAGAGGTTGGTGTTTGTCGAACATCATTTCGTTCCATGCCATTGCTTAATATGAGTGCTTATCTTTCTTTAAGGGCGACATTTGGGCTGAAACAAGCATGATGGGTCTACGATGGAAATACCTTGCATTAATGGAAGGTAAAGTTTACGATATTACAGATTGGGCAAACTGCCAAAAGGGGGCGCTCTCACTTTTGGAGCCAAACTCTCATGTGGTACAATACCGCATTGTGCGTGGCGCTCAACAGCAGCAGCAGCAGCAGCAACAACAACAACAGCAGCAACAACAAGCACAGCATAATAATCACCATCAATATGGGCATCACCATGAACGTGGCGGAAACTCTGGAAGCAACGCCAGCGGCAAATATAAACGGGATATACCACCAAGGTAGTTAGTGACTCAATTGCATCTTCGCGTTTCTAAGACTGCGCCTATGTCTGGCATTATGTTTTCTTTATAGTGAAGCCTCCTTGCACGAATTTTTGGACAATTTATATAGTGGACAGCACCCCAGCCAGCCAAATCCATCGTCATTTGCATCTGGTGCCTCGCGCCGACGTACACGCCGAAATTAGTTCTGCTAATGCTGATGTTACAAAATTGTCTTTTCGACAGCTGTGCCGTTCTGCTGTTCGATGTTAATGTGTATTTTTAAGTGTTTTTAAATCTCTAAACTTTTTTTATTATAGATACACTCATTTTTGCACGCAACTAAAATTTCTTAGTACAGCGTTCTTTTTTTCCTTCTCAACGTTTTCTTTTTATATTATGTTTTATTTTTATATAAGTTAATGTATTCCAAGAAACATTTTCAAACCTATCTTTTTCCTTGCTCGTATGGTATTGCTGTTTACATTTTGAATTCAGTCCTTTATGTGCTGTAAACATAAAATTACGAATTCAAGTTTGTATAATTTCAAAAAAGTTGTTAAACTACTACTCTGTTTCATTGATTTATTTAATCGATAAACTATATTAAAATAAAAGTAACTAATTTACAAAACAGAAATAATATAATTGAAAAAAAAAAACGGAATATTATTATAGCACTTTTATCATATAAATAAATAAATCTCTAGCAAGAATTTGTTGTTGTTGCTATCTGTTTAATTACCAATATTACAGTGCTCGGAATAAATGAAATACCTATAACAATCAAAATAAACATCAACATCAATGAATGATTACATAAACAGAAAAGGAAACTTATAAATCTGTAATGATTGCGTTTCAAATGCAGTGCGTTTTGCAAAACCAACCTGACTACCTAACTCCTCTGAAATATCCCATTTAGTTCTCCTCTAGCTAGCACTAGATTCTAATGGGAAACCAAGTTTATACCAACTTACAGTTCTTACAGATTACTCTTAAATTATTGCGCGGATTTATAAGTTTTTTATTTTCTTTTGAACACACTGTATAAACCACCTTAGTACATCCATAACGTTTAGGCTGCAAGGTATTGTAATATATTAAACCAAATCTTGGTGCCAAACCGTGTTCAATAAAAGCCGAAATTAAAACATTCATATAAATTTTTATTTAAAAATTACTTTAGATAACAATTGAATTCACATATTTAACATCTAAGAATTTTTTGTCTATTTTAAAAATACAGTGATAAAACGTAATACACAGCATAGAAATAAGTTCGATTAAATTCTAATAACATTTTTTTACTTTTAAAAAATTTCTTCTTTTTTAACAGTTTTCACTCCTTTTATGTATACGGTATCATTTAATTGTCTGCTAAAATGAATGTAATAAACTAACTTAAAAGTTCATAGAAATTGGTCTTGTAAAATGTTTGTGCTAGCAGAAAAACAATGTTTTAAATCCCCATGGGGCCTAGATGACTTTGCAAACGATCTGATATTTGCAAGTTAGTTGTACAAGTCTATTTTTTATACATAATTTTTTATAATAATTTGCATAGCTAATTAAAAATTAAACAATGCACATAATTCATATTTTCAACAGGCTTTTATAGTTAGTTTTAATGCTAATTGACAACTAATCCGCAGCGCTCTCTCAACTGTATATGACTAGTATGCTTTGATTTGTTTACCACAACATTTCGCGCTACAAGACCCCATTGCAGAGACTCATTTATAAACTACCTGATTTGAAACCACAACACTTAAATTACAACAATTTTGTCGCCTGCAAAATCAGTTTTGCCTAAATTACAATATTTTTAGATCGTAATTAATGTTCATCTTTTGGCATTTTATGGAGTGACACTGAACAATTGAACATCGTGAACTCTCTTATGGCGAGTACACTTATTGGCTACTAGGTGCTTTGCTCCTCTTAATCTGATAGATCGAAACAGACGAGTGAGCAAATGTCAACAAACTGAATATTGATATACCATATGCATGTACGAGTTACGAACTAAAGAGGACCTTATATAATAAACGTGCATACAATACAATGGAACTCCAATGGCTGCGGCCTCAACGAAGACATACTCATAGCACTCATATCTCTGGGAGATGCCGGATGGATGCTGGCTCTAACTCCACACAGCCTTGAGAATGATCGCCATTATGGCGATGAATATTAGGTGTAACTCCGCGGGCGTCTGCAGCATCCAACATTGTGCTTTAAATATCTAATTATCATACATTCCTAGTTGACGAAGTGGCTTGGCGTATTGAGTATTGGGTTATGCGTTTGTATAGATAGCGCGAGCCGCCGCCAAAGTGTAGTCAGTGATATTTTGACAACAATAAATAAAGACAATCTGATCTGATCGATCATGTCGATAATGTATATCGCAGCTATTTGTATTTAACTCAAAGTGGCAGATGTTCCGTTTGCGAAGAATTGAAAAGTATCTAAAACTCTTACAGCAATGCCAAAAGATTTTTTAAGATTTAAATTTGTTCAAACTATTTAAGCCTTATAGTATATGTTATTTGTTGGTTTGTATAAAATATACAGAAACTTAGTTTCGCTTACTCTCCCAACCTTCGAGGTGTCGGAGTCAAATCCTGTTGCTAAGTTTGCATACATCTATCCATAGAAAAATATGTGTATATATGTATAAATATACTCTACAATGTATATAATTTAATAATAATGCTGCACTAGAGGAAACTGGACATTTAATGTGTCGCCTCCAGAGAGCAGCAAATAAAAATATGTACATATAGACGACGTAACTACACAACTTAAGAGGGGCGTGTGCATTTGGCAACTCCAACGGTTTTGAGATTAATCATTTCATGATTATTCACAGAAGTACTGAGGTAGTTGTTCCTAAGTCTAGTGCGACCGATGATTAATTGACCGATTCGTTTATTCGGCGGTTTTGGCTCACATTCAGACTACATCAGCGGTTTGCTTACCAATTGTTGGTTATGGCTTCCAGTTTAGCCTTAGCAGCCGCCACTTGGGCTGTTGCATTGGAATTAGCACCCGGAGGTGCCTGTTGCTTGCCAGCAGCAACAGCAGCAGCAGCGGCGGCTGCAGCCAGTAGCGATGCGGGCGGTGTGGCTGGCATAAAATTTACGTTTATGTTGATTGGATGCACCACCGGCATAGTGGTGTAGTTCTTCTCGAGTAAGTCAACACCGTTGAGGAACGGCACCAGCACATTGTAATCGACGTTAAGTGGCACGTAGTAAGTGCCCTGTCCGTGCAGAGCAAAGATCGGCACGGCAAATGAAGGTCGTGTCAAGACGGCGGGCGGCAGTGGTGCAGTGGTGCTGCTTGGCACGCTACTTAACTGAGCTGCTTTAGCGGCGGCGGCAGCTGCGGCAGAGTGCAACAGGCCACAATTGGAATTTGAGTTGTGGTTGTGTAGCTCGGATTTGATGTCACCAAATGAGAAGGGTTTCTCATCGAGTATAGCCAAATGTTTGCTGTTTGATGTTGAGGTGGTCGAGATCGGTGGTCGGGAGTGGGCATCGGCACCATCGAGACCATCAGTGGCAGCTGCAGCAGCTTCTTCAGCCATTTTGCGCTTTTTTGCCATAATAGGTGCAATGTCTGGTTCAGTGCCGTCCTTTGAGTGATCGGAGTGAGAATGCGTATGTTCACTTTGCAGATGCGGCGCCGCGGGACCATGCTCGCTGGACGTCTCTTCGTCGTGAACCTCATGGTTAAAACGCTCCTTTATATGATTTTTGTACTTGTAGTTGTTGTTGTGCTCGATCTCGTGCGATGACTCCGAGAAGTTGCGCATACGCACCGACAGCAAACTGTCCGTGGTGTGATGATTGTGGGCCAGATGTGAGTGATGGTGCAGCAGCGAGTCACGCGGCGGTGGCGAATGCATATTGGAGGTGTCCGTATGCAGCATTGGCTCACGCGACGACTCAAAGTCATGATCGTGATGGCTGCTGGTGGTGTCTGTGTGGTGATGCAGTGATGCCGGCGCTGTTGATGTTATCACCGGTGCTTGATGCGGCTGCTGCTGTGCAGCAATGGCCACAGCCTTGTTGGCAGCTGGTGCAGGTGTCGTCAAAGTTGTCGAACTTGCTGCATTATGGTTTACGACCAACATGGTGTTGTTTATAGCTGTAGTGGAATTGGTGGGTATATTGTTGGCCGCAGCCTTGCTGACTTCGGCGGCTGCTGCTGCGACTACTGCAGCGGCGGTAGCTGCGGTAGTGGGCTGCTGCTGTTGACTGCGCTGCAGTTGATTCAAATGATTGCGGAAGCTCAGATCTTTGACATCATTATGATCATTGCTATGCTCTATGTCTGAGGCGCCCAACATATCGCGCAGGTGACAAAGCGACGGATGATAGGCTTGGTGTGGGCTACCGCTGGAGGCGCTCACATTGTCCGGCATATGACAGACGCGCGACTTGTAGCAGTCAGCTAGTGAAAAAATATGTAGATAGAGAAATATGTATTTAGGTTTGCTTGATTTTTGCATATGCGGATGAACTTACTTTTCAGCACCTCATCGATGTGTTCCTGCAGCCGCGGCAAAAGCCGGTAGCAAATGTCCTGCATTTGGCTGTCGTAAAGGAACTTAGCTGCCTCCTTCATGCAATCGGCATAACCGAGCCGATATTCGTTCTCCTTTTGCAAGCATTCGCTCTGCAGATGCTTTAGATGACGTATTGCCATTTCTATGATCTCGGTCTTCTCGATGCGTCCACGTCCTTTGCGTTGATACTGCGGTGGGATCAGACGGGACAAATCGGCCAGACATGAGTTCATGCGATCGCGTCGCCGTTTCTCTATTATGCGGTGCGACAAAGGATCTTGCTGTTGGCGGGCCACAACACAAACGAAAGAGCAAATTAAAACAAGCGATTAATGATATTTCCTGCCGTAATTGTTAAATGTTTAAATTATGATTATTAACTGGTACAAATATTAACGCTATGCTACAAAATTGAGTATGATGCTGTGTATGTGTGTGTATTGTAAGGGGTATTTTTTATTTTTATTTCATTTATTCAGAATTTATTACAATAAAGGCTTAAAAAGCTTGTATCCTATGTAGTCCTTATGGTGCGTGGTGCAATGCCATTTGGCTTCGGCCATTGCTAGTGCTTTGTGTACTTTTGTATGTGTGTTTTGTGCGATGATGCAGAACATTCGTCTTTCTACCGAGCGGCTGCTCCACCTTTGTAGTGGCGTCTAACGTTCCTTCATTTATATGATTTTATCGTTTGTTATTTCGACATTTTTTCAAATGTTTTTATTTTTATTTGTTTGTTTCTGTCAATTTTTGTCACTTTTGGTTCACGCTAAAATTGTAATATTTACCCTAGAAGTTTTATTACGTCTTCCGTTGCCATATTCTGCATCATCCTCGCTGTATGCTGTGGCTGATGTTGAAAAATTTAAGCTAGATTCTGTGCAATAAGGAAAACTGGAGACTGCTGCTTCGCTATAATTGATTAATATGCAAGAAAAAGGAAGAATCAAAAATAAGTACAGTTTGTTCAATATTTATTTATTTATTAATTTTTTTTCTGTAAATTCTCTCTCTTTATAATAACTTAAAATTACTTTAATAATTTATTTATTTTGTTTAAAAAAAAATAAATATATATATATATATAAATGGTTGAAAATGTAGTAATAATTTAAGAAAAAGTGAAGAATTTCGCGAGTTCATTGTTGCAACAAAAACAACAACAACACAAGTCAAGTCCTATCAATTTTCAGTCGCATTTGGCTCAGATACTATGTGTATGCTACCCAATCGAGTACAAGGAGCAGCTCGCAACAAGTGTGTCCCCTCCGAATCGTTTTCTCAGCGCAAATGAGAACACATTGTCCAATGGCAACTGTTCTAAAATCAAATGAGTTTTCTTTTGTAATAAAAAGGGTTAAAGGCCTTAAACTAAAATCAATGTGCACCGTAGTATTGTTAAAAGAAAAAAAAAAACAAAAAATTTGTTCACATACCCGCTGGCTATATTTTAAATCTAAAAAATAAACATACGCGATGGCACTCTTCATATACAGATACGAATAAAAGTATGAGCATTGCACGTAAACTGCAAATACATACATATGTGTAATTCTTTATGCAATGGGCTTACATTTGGGCTTGTGCATTTTTGTATACGCTTACGCTTGGCTAAGAGATTGGCCCGACTAGCAATATCAACCTACACGAAAGCTGTCAAAAATGTATTAAGTGATTTTCGTTCATTGTACCAGTGAGTACGATGTCGCTCATGGGTTCGTGTGAGCAAACACGTTTCACACGAAAACCGAGCTGCTAAATTTAGTTGAACACGTTTTTATTGCATGTGCCAAAAATAAAAACAAGACACACAAAACAAAACCAAAAATAATAATACACACACTCATATCTGTGTACACATGCAGACTCATGTATATGCATACTACTGTAGGAGACATACGTGAACAGACAATACATATGAAAACCCGAATATAAAATTAAAAAATGCTACAATTTTGCAAAACAAACAAATTTATAGTTTAGCAGTCAAGAAATAAACACAAATAAAATTGTTGTCAAGTGCATGCGGCGTAGTGACATACAGTGACCGTCATAATTATTAACCGTATTTCTATATACAGTGAGTCACTTAAGTATTTTGCCTATTGGTTTTCATGCAAAAATTTGATTTTGTTGGCTTATAAAATAACAACAATGGAAAAAATAGAAAAAAAATGTTGCTCGTCTGCTAAAGGCATATTTTCACAACAAGTTAACCCAACTACGGATCATATACGATGATCCGTTAGCTAGCTATTGAGGCGCAATCATTTTCTGCCGAAAATTTCGATCTCACAAAAGTATTTTGCCTCGCAACAAAGTACACGTGGTTTCCATATT
>JBAMBQ010004476.1:0-106403 GCA_037044495.1 Stegana nigrithorax | reverse complement strand
AAAAAAAAGAAAAAAAAATAACGCAAAAAAAAAATGAGACAGAAAATGACGAGCAGAGCAGTCAAACAGTTGCAGCATTCCACTGCTGCTAGCCGGTGTTGTTGATGTTGTTGGTGTTGTTAATGTTGTTGTTGCCATTTTCGTGCAGTAGCAAAAGTCGTAAGTCATTGTGATACAGAGAAATACTTTCTATAGGCGATAAATTTCCGGTAATGAAAGTTTCAAATTAAATACAGAAAAGTGCGCGAACGCGCAGCAGCGTCAAACTGGTATCGGGCACACGTGTGCCGCACACACACACACACTCACACACACTCACACACACACACACATACACACATGCATACACATGGAGATGCTGCTAATTGAAATATTCTTAATCAGATTTTGTTCGCGGCAGTGTCTGACTGCAGATCGCTTTGGTGTCTTGGACTCATTTAATCCGCAATTACGTTCGGATATGTGAGTAGTTACACGAAACGCTTAAGCTATGCCAGGCCAGGCTTCAATTTGGGCTGCGCGTTGCTGGCCCCAACTCGGACCTACGCAAGCTACAGAAGCTGCATAACACACAGTCTCAGCCTGAGTCTTCGCCTGATTCGGAGTCTGGGTCGCACACATGCGTACTAAAAATAAAAGCACGCATCGGCGGCAGCATCGCGGCCAGATGGTCGGGGAGCTGTAGAGCTGGGGTGGGGTTGTTGCTGTAAATGTAAAGGCTTTTTTGTGTTTTCATAACTTCGCAAGTGTGCTTTGGCTTACAATGCGCGCTGCTCCGCTTGACTTTCGATCGATCGATAGGCGTTGGCACGTACGCGCGCGCGCGCCTTCCCACTGCCTGGCGGCGGCCGCAGCGCAAAGTCAACTGCCGACCGAGCCAGCACGTATGCGTCTGTCCGTTTGTCTTTAGCGCTTAACAAGGTAGGCGCGACGCAGTTATGCGAATCATTTTGATTTTCCAGCCAAGCAGCCAAGCAGCCAAGTGGCCAAGTGGCCAAGCAGTTGAGTAGCCAAGGAGCCAACCAACCCCCACACGGAGACGCTGGCCGCGCCAGCCAGTGACCGGCTCACATGTAATTTGATTGAAAATGTATGAAGAAAGTAGCCAAGTAGCCAAGCGTAACTTTTGGGTTGCGCCCACTTTTGCCGTTGTTTTTTCTTCTTGTTGTTGTTGGTATTGTGTTTTTTTGCGGCCTTTCTCATTTTGGCAACAAGAGCAACAACAACAAGAACAACAACAATAATAATAATAAGCGTAACAACGACAAGTACTACCGTGTAATACTCGTTCACAGCAAACTGCTCGCCTGCAAACTGCGGCCTTAGGCATCTTCTGCTGCTGTTGTTGCTGTTGTTGCTTTTGTTGCTGTTGTTGTTGTTGTTACAATTGAGATTAAAGAGTTGCCGTTTAGCGTCTACTTAAGGCTGTGTGCCACTTGTGCGCTGCAGCCATTTAACGCATACGAAATTAACATTATGGTAAACGAAACTTAAAGTCGCTCTGCCTCTTGCTCTCACTCATTACCTCACTACTGCCGTCCTTGTCTCGACTGTTGCCTCTCCCACTCGCATTTCGCTTGCTTGTAGTTTTTTAATCGAAGTCTTGTTTTCGTTTGCTGATATATATTTTTTTTAATTTCTTTTTTTTCTTTCTGGTCGCTGTCTTTTTTCCGACTGCTCTGTGGATCGGTTGAAGACGTGGAAATGCATTTTTAACAAGCTTGTACCCTTAATGGTTTATTAAAGCTTTAATAGCTTGACCGAGTTCGGTTCGGCTGGCGATCAGCGTAATCGAAATGCGTTGGCTGCAGATTTGGCATTAAACAAGCCGGCGTCGTTAATCATTTGCGTTCGAATTGCGGTCAACAGGGCCACAGGATTGTACTTCTTGATTGCTACTAGATAAGCACCGTTACCCTTGACTCTTTGTCATTCAAAATGTGTTTTAGTTTACTTTTCATTTCAAATAAACTTAGAAAATGAATGCAGGACATTGGCTTCATTTATCAAATGTCCTGCATATCACTGCTTTCTCGACTTGACCTGCCGCACTTTACTCAACTTTGCGTCAGCTCATTTATACTTAGCTGCTCATCTTCTAGTATTGGCTTGTGCAGAAAGTTCTTAGAGATTTATTTGAACTAAAAACAATATTAATAACAATAGATTAATCAATGATGTATTCTTCGTTGCTGCTCACGACCTCGGCCCACCTTTCGACCAATTCGTTGATGCCGTTCCGCCAAAAATCACCCGTTCTGGTGTCGAAGAAGTTGTTGAGCCAGTTTTTGAGGTTCTCTTCGCTGTCGAAGGAGGTAACACCCCTCATTTGGTTCGACATGGAGCGGATAAGGTGATAGCCCGTTGGCACAAGGTCTGAAGAGTAAGGCGGGTGTTAAAGATTGTCATGTAATTTTACCGACTACCACCAAGTCACAGCTTATCAAAATATAATGCATTCACTGGAACCCAGGTCTGTAAGAATCTCTTGCCTTAGTTTTCTTTTCAACCAAACCAAACCTGCATCCGAACACTGACACACACAAGCATCGGCGCACCAAAGTCAATTAAGTGTGAGTTGGGTTTTATGCTATTAAATAAATAACACCAGCATGTTGGTCATGTGCTACTCATAATAATGACGTCATTGTCCAACTAAGTATGCGAATGTTTGCGCCATGTGTTTGCCGCGAAACTATTGATTTAGTTTATAGTATGTGCCACAGTAAATGCAAGCATGCCCCACATACCTCACTCACATGGCCTGCTGCTTGAAGGAATAATGGAAATTCGCGCATTTGGCTGGGGCAAGTGGCAAGTGGCCAATGGTCAGTGGCCAGTGGCCAGTCTTAACTCATTGCTAAACCGATTAATGCATCTCAACCCGTATTTAGCTGCAACATCAAACTATATGCTCCACGCAATTAAGTATGAAACTTTTAAGTACTTAAGTGATATTAATAGAACACTAAAATGCTATTAAAACCATAAACCCAATGGCTGCGCACATAGCCCACTGCAGCAGCAGCACAGGCAACAGTACAGGCAACAGTACAGGCAGCAGGAACGGCTAATGACAGCCACTAGTAATGAGTGCACAGCAGCAGCATGCAGTGCCCGCAACAAAGGGAATAGGGAATAGGCAAGCCTCACAGTCTATCATGGCTAATCATCTTCAATTCGTAGCGTACAATTACAAGTGCATATTACGTCGAGATTGCTGGAAAGAGTTGTTTGCGTTTGAGACGCCGACGTGACAAAGCAGGCACAGACAAAGGCACAGGCGCAGGCGCAGGCCGAACGCCGGCCGACAGTCGCAGGTCGACGGTGGACAGTCGCTGCACTAAGCAATGCTGCGAAGGCAAGCTGTCAGCTTTAGCAGCTTGAAGTCAGCGCAACGCTCATCGTTCGATGGCTCCTTCGTTCGTGCGTTCCTTTGGTCTGAGTCGGTGCCTGTGTCAGTGTCGGTGTGTTGTTTGCCCAGCACAGCAGTGGCGGCCCTGGCAGCCGTGGCAGCAGGAGCTGCAGCCCCATTATTGTTAGTGATCCTATGGTAAGCGAATAACGAATCCATATGTGCGTTCATAATTTTTATTGACGTTCGATGCACTACTGTCAAAATATATACGCGTAGCATGTAGGGCAGGGCTGTGGCCATAAAAGCTGCACTAAGCCACAAACGTTTGCAGCTTAAGTGTTCGCACGGCCCCGCTTGCTGTTGCTGTTGCTGTTGCTGTTGCTGTCTGTCTAGGCGCAATGCCGCAAGGCGAGCACCATCAAGACGACGACGACGGTTGCCATATCGACGATGATGACGATGACGACAACGACAACAACGACGATGACGACGATGACGACGATGACGACGATGACGAAGATGGTGTACGTGCACGACACTGCTGATGTATGTGTCTGTGATCATGGTGATGATGATGATGACGATGATGATGTTGGTTATGATGCTGGCGATGATATGAATTCATTTTTGTTGATGCTCGAATGCAGTTGATGCAGTTGATGGAGTTGATGAAGTTAGTGCCAACAATCTGTCCAAAAGCGATAAAGTCATAATGGCGCACAAATGTCGGCCACAGTTTGAAAATGAGCGAACCAGCGTGCCAATGTGCCAATGCGGCAACGTGGCCGCGTGTCCACATGTCCGCATGTCCGCGTGCTAGTGAGTCGGCGGATAAGCCATTCCGATTTACTTTAATCTTCTTTGAAAACTGTTTACAAACAGCGTCTGACAGCGTCCGACAGCAGGGACTGCTTAAGGCGATGACATGCTGTGTTTGCTCTACTGTGCTTTGTTGCCGCTGCTGCTGCTGCTGCGCATGCATCTTGGCTGTACGCTTGAATGGTCGGTCTGTCGGTCCGACGGTCCGTCAGTCGACGGGACAGTTGGATGGATTGATGACTCTATAGCGGAGAGGCAAGCCGAGCAGCAGACAAAGCGCAGAGCGACTTTAGATTTATTTACCCAAGAAGAAGAAGCAGCAGCAGCAGAAGAAGAACCATCATTATCCTGGATATTACGCGTTGCATTAGATTAGCGTATGCGCTTCATGGTCCATGCCAAGCTACATCAAGCAGCCTGCCTCTGGCATCGTCAGCTTAATTAACAGAGGATCTATGCTTAACCAGGAACCAATATGACTCGCTTCGTTGTGTCCAGGAATGCATGAACAATCTTCACTGGAGTGTGCCATGATGCTACGCTTGTGCGCTGTGGCAACAAATGAAAAACAGAAGACTAGAAGCGTTTTGAACTAAACACCTTCTCGGAAGTCACTTTGCGACTCAGATGCAGACCGCAGCCGCGTCTGTGGACTGTCTACGTTGGCCAAAAGCGGTGGGGCAGCCGAAGAGGGCCACAAGGCAACTGAAACCACCCTCACTTGGCGTGGCAGCGTGCTTACAGGGCTCGCGGCTGTTTGTTTTCCTTTTCTCTTTCTTTCGCTGTACTGTGGAGGCTGCGCCGGCCAGCTGGCGCTTGGACTTGGACATGGAGCAGCCAAGTTAAACGCTTTGGATGTGTGTTTTTGACGTTGTAATTTCGCAATTTTTCCCTATATTTCACAGCAACGTGTGATATATTGCCCGCTTGATGAAGTCCAACGTCACGATCACGAGCATGTCCACGTTCACGATGACGATGACGGTGACGACGATGATGACGACGATGACGAGCAGAGAGAAAGACAAGTTAGGTCTGTGCATGTGGTGTCGCCGACACGGGGGCGGCCTGCTGACGTTGGCCAGAGCCACGCGCATCGATCGTCGACTGCCTACATGTGCTCACATGCAAAGTGAGGGGACTTTGAGCAAAACGCTTGGCCTAACTGCAAAGCTTATCTTGTGCGCATATTTTATATGTTTTGTTGTTTCTATGCTTGTTGTTGTGTGAATTTGCGTTTATCGGCGTTTTTTATTTGAATTGATTTATATACGGTGTAGAATTGATCGTCAGTATTGATCGTGTGTTGACGCTCGCCTGCGACTGGCATACTCAGCCAATGTTGACAATTGACTTAACAGCAAAACAGATACCGATACTTAAGCGGCCACATGCAGATACATTTGTATCTAATGTATAACGTATCGTGTGTTGTTTATTTGCGCCTGCGCCTGCGCCTGCGACTGGCATTCACACTTCCACATCAAGTCCAACCTCCAATGTGCGATACAAGTCATTTCGACTTAATGCGCCGTGACTTGCGACATGCCTCAGAGTTGACACAGATATTCAAGTTTTGTGTACACACCACCCACGCCAAGCCAAACCAAGTCAAGCCGAGCCAAGTCCAAGTCAGTCCAACATTTAACCGTTTCATTTCAATTTGTTTGCCAAGTGTCAACAATTCGCTGAACTGTGCTGACTGCCTGCATGACCGACTGCGAGAGCGAGTGAGAGTGAGTGTGAGTGAGAGTGACAGAGTGAGTGAGCGCATCAGTCATTGATTCGGTATTTTTACCTTCTTCGATTTCTTTTCTTTCTTGTATCTATTTACCCATATACATTTTTCGTGGAGTTTATCGCGTCGAGCGTCGCGTGCTATCAATTAAAAATTTGTGTGCTTGTGTGATTTTTTCGCGCCAAATCTTCTTTAAATATACGTTATATAGTGGTGACTTTTTTATATTCTATATTTATACATATACACGCGATAAAGTGTTCAAGTGAATTATGCCACGCAGTACAAGATGTGGTCTGTTTGTGGCTCTATTTGCTGTCAACTGCTCATTTGTCGCCGTGTCTGTTTATTTGATTTGCATGAGATCAGATCAATATTACAAAATTGAAAAATTTATTTATGGCATTTTTTATTTTTTATTTCTTTGATAACATTTGGAACTAATTGAAAATATTTGAGGATTATGTCAACACAGGCAAAGCACACTTATGCCCAATGTTACAACGATTTAGGTCCTGGGTACTGGCTGATCTAAAGTAGTAAAGCCAGAGGTGACCAATTTGCTCTAGAGGAATAAAATGAAATGCAGTTTTATAGTTAGTACACTCAAGAGCCATAAACATATCAGAGCATTGTCTTCTAATACAGAACTTCAAAATAAAGCTGAGTTAAAACTTAAGATCTGAATTCGATACTGTAATATCCTTGAACTTGATGCATCAAACACTTTGACTTATGAACGAAGACAAAAAAGGAAAATTCATTTAGATTAAACAAAGTGAACGCAAATAAACTCAAGGATAGGAAATGTTAAGCACAAGTCTCACAAAGTGATCGCTAGCGGAATATGGCAGCGCGCAAGTCAGCCACTACAGACACAGACACAGACACAGACACAGACACCGATACGGAGACGGAGATGGAGACGGAGATGGAGACGGAGACGGATACAGATACAGATCCAGATACCTGTATTTAATTTACGATGCGCTGCATACAATTCAAATTCTAACAAACTGTACATCATTTCGCTACGTTTGACGATGTTCATTATTTGAATTTTTTGGCTCGACTTGCCTTGCCTGGCTGCGGTTCACTTTTGGCCTTTGTTGACAATTTGTGCGATCAGCCTCAAAGGCTGCCCATACACGTACGTACGGCGTAGTCGTGCATAGTTTATCACATTACGCGCACAACAAACGATCGTAAACTATTTTCTCTCTTACTTGCTCGCACACAAGCGTCTAGCCGGGCTGGCTGCTCGCTTGCATTGAGATGGGATGTTTGCATTTTTGATTGATCGCTTCATACGTTAAATACATTATAGTAAGATCGCAGCGAATGATGTTTATTTTATTTCGTATATTTCTTTTATTTTTTTGCTTTTTGGTTTCTTTTTTGTTTTGTTGTTTTTCTTAGACGTATGCAGACACAATAAATGTAAATCAGACGCACATCGATCATCATTTTGCTTGGCGAGGGCCCAACTACTCGAAACACAAAGTAAGCAAGCGACGTCTCAAGACAATGTCACATGAACTTGTTGATGACAACGATAATGCATACAACAACTAAATCAAAGTAACAAAGTAAAAGGCACAACCATCATAATTTCACCTGTATCCGTATCCTTTAAGCGTAGCGCACACAACTCAACGCAGGAGAAAGCAGACGACCCAGACGCCAAGAGCCCACGATCAGCATCAAAGACCGCATTTGCTCTGCGCTTTGTGCATTTGTGCATCGGCCAATGGGCAAAATAATTAAATTTATACAAATCAACTTTGTGGCATATACTTCTATACGACCGTACGTCCGACGGTACGTATGACCGACGGTCGCAAACTCCGCGCGTCCCTTTGGCTGGCGACTGCGCACCGCACAGCGAAAGGAAACAGAAATCAAGTTGTAGGCTGAGACCACCAGAGTAGCTGCAGGCGCAGGCGCAGCGATCGCCTGCAACAAGTGAAATAATTTTCCTGTAGCCTACTTATGTGCATACGTTCGGGTGCGAGTACGCGGCCACTCGCAAGTGCTTCGCATGTAGACCAGCATCAGCAGCAGCAGCAGCAGCAGCGACTTGAACGACATAATGCCACGGCTTGACATTTCTCAAGGCAGTTTGGTTGGCTACATGGTAAGTAATTGTCTGGAAAATGCTGCGAAAGATCGCTGCCAAGTAGGCAAAGCACAAGATTTCTTGCACTGTATGCCAGATCCATGACGGACTGAAAGCAGACTGACGCACTGTCACACTGTCACTCGGTCGCACTGACTGACAACTGATCGATCGATCTTTCGCTTCTTGCGAACATCAGCGGCGCACAGCCTGGCCTGGCTCGACTTGGCTTGATTTGACTTGACTCGGCTAGTAGTTGGGCTAACTTACTGTGGCTGATCGTTTAATCTAGCCTCGCAGATCACTAAAAGACAGGCTAAGCAATTTTGATTGCGCTGTCGTACACGTACTCGTATGTGTACAGTGTGCCAGCCTCAATGTCAGGGCAGTGGATCGCAGTTGATCGCAGTCGGCCGCAGTCGTCTTCGCTTTCGTTGCCGTTGTCGACGATACGATATCATCGTCGTCGTCGTCGTCGTCGTCGTCGTCGTCGTCGCATCTCGTTTGCGGCTGCGCGAAATGATTGAATTGTGTCTGTCGCTTAGCCTGAGACAGGCCGCCTCTATCTGTTACCGATCTGCGCCTGTGTTTGACATCATTGTTGTACGCTACAAGATCGCTGATCGGCGATACGTTACGCATGCATACGCTGCTGCCCATGCATACTCGTACATGCATGTGTGTGCGCAGAGGCAAGGCAGCAGCAAGGCAAACATGGCACAGCAGCCACAACACATCAATCGCCGCCAATGTTTGCTTCAATCATTGCGTATGCAAAACGCTTCCACACTAACTGCTCGACTAACTGCCCGACTGAGCAACTGAGCAACTGAGCAACTGAGGAGCTGAGAAGCTGAGAAGCTGAGGGACTGGTGCGTTGACGAGTACGACATTTGTAGGCTTCGCTGCTTGTTTGCATATAAAATGCACAAACGTTTGCTCGCATGCGATTGAATTGGATTGTATTGGATTCATTTGTTTTCGTTTCGCTTTGTATCGAATTGTGTTTGTTGTTTCCTGTTTAAGCGCACATAGGTTCATCATCGTCAGCAGCAGTGGCAGCAGTGGCAGCGGTGGCCGGAGCAGTGGCGACAACACATCCCGATCGCAATCGCGCACGACTTCCCCTCGGGTTCGCCGATTCGGCAGCCGGTTGTGCTGCACACGGTGCGCGTGTTATACCCTCTTTCACAGTTTTATAACAAATTTGATTGTTTTCGCAAATGATTATGAATTGATTTTTGATTGCCTTTCGATTGTCCGCATGCAGAGCGATTTGCTATTCCCCGAAACCGTTACGTATAAATTTGCATGCAAAGCGCCGTATGGCAGTAATTCATCCGATTTCGTTTTCGATTTCGATTTCAAATTCGGCCTCAGTTGCAGTTTCAGTCGCCGTCCCTGTGCTGCGGTTCGATTTTGATTTGCTTATGCTTCTGAATTTGAATACAGACGAAATATATTTCAGTTCTCTTTCTATTCCCTTTTTCCTTTTTTTTTTCGTTACCACCCGCATTGGGATTTGCACGCGTCTGTCGGTTGTCCGGTTGACCCTACTTATCAAGTGACCTGCCTAGATTACCCATACCTAGCACACACTTTTCTATTGAGTCATCGGCACTGCACAACAAATTTGGCACCATGCAAAATTGCACAAAAAAAAAAAAAAAAAAATAAGACAAGAAAATACTTTGAAGCAGCGCATTGTCCTGTGCGCAGTGAAACACTCGAGCCATCCGAAACATCCTAATGAAGTGCTCAGCTCACTAATCACCTACGTAATATGCGTTAATGCTTACGCAAATCCGCATAAGTCTGATTGACAGCCTGTTGACTGCACATGCCAATGATTGATGGCTTGCTGCAACATGACTGACTTCATTTCGCAAGCATTCTCCAGCCACGTGTGTTTACTTTTGGACCACTGCAGAAACCTATAGCAGCACCTAGAACTGCAGGAGGGGCAGAAAAGGCTTTTTTATTTTTGGAAGCACGATTGAAACTATTTGCTAGCTGAGTGCGATTGTACGGCAAAGGATTTAATGAGCAGCAATGCTGTGACAAGCAACGCATGAACGCCTTGAAAACTGAGTGAAATCTGGCACATTCCTGTACGCGGCAAATGGGAAGCTCGTTAACATTTTGAGTTTCGTATGAGAAATGCGCAATAAGGGGTTATTAAAATTTCAATTAATTAGGTAAACAAATTTAATGATGTGCATGCATGCCTGCGCAGTGGCCAGGCGGCCAGCCAGGAGTCAATTGCAGTTAAACTGAAGACGCATGAACGTGTGCAATGGAAAATAAATATCCTTAGGATACATAATTACGGATGCAGCAAAACAAAATTAAACGCAGCATAATGAGAGTCTGCTGAATATAATAAAATCGTTTTCGAGAGTCGTTTGCGCGACTTGACTTAATTAATTGCCACACATAAACGCCAAAGATGCGCGCGCCTCTTGCAACAATTGATGCAACGATCGGACGATCGAACAATCGAACGATTGGTTATCATAAAAATGCAAAAACAAAATACCAAAAATAATAATAAAATTAACAAAAACAAAAAAAAAAAAAACAAAAAAAAAGCAGAAAAAAGCAAATGAAGCATTTCGAAATGCTTTTATGCAGACGAGTAGCATTAAATAAGCTGAGCAATTATTTAGGTTTGCGCCTCGAGTTAAATGCGCAAACGAGCTGAGATGAGATGCGTTGGCGCGACAAGACGAAATGCGACGTAAGGAGACCAGGTGAGGCGAGGCGAGGCGAGCGAGGGATCGGTCCCATTTTACGCGCTGTTTTATTTGTCAGTTTTATGGACAATGTGTTGCATTGCAATTAATTAAATTAACTTTTGCACTGAAGTGCACCATACACCGCCTCCAGACACCCGCAGCATCAGCAGCAGCAGCAGCAGTAGGAGCAGCAGGAGCAGCAACGCGGCGACGTCAATGCCATTTGATTGCGTTGCTGTTAGTACACGCATGCGCAACGCTTCTTCAGCTGATATCTGTTAGCCGCATATCCTGGCATCCTGTTAAATGTAAGCGATAAGATTCGTTATGTTCTTGTCTTTGATTTTCTCTTTTTGTTTTTTATTCATTTGTTTTGTTTATTTTGTTTTAATTGCTACGCAACTGCCAACAAACAACTTTAATGTCTTTTGGCAGCTCGCACTCTGCTCGCGTATTGCTATCAATTAAAATCGTGTTAATGCCGCACATGCATGCTCCTCTCCCCACCTCACCACTACGCCATTGCTTCACTGCTCAGGCGCTGGCCAGCAGTTGCACACTCACTTAGCCATGCATTGCTCTAATAAAGCTGTGTGCGCACACTAACCGTCGTCGCCGTTGATCTGCTGAGCTGCTAAGCTGCTGGCCTCTTGGCGAGTGCACTTGCAGAGCAATAGTCACATGCAGTCGCTGGCAGTCGCTGGCAATCGGAGCAACTGCAATTGATTATCTTTGATTATCGCTTCAAATAAGGCATATCTGATGCGCAGATAGTCGCCAGCAGACCATGCATGGCGTTGCCTGCACATAATCTTAATTCCGCATTTTTGCTGTTCGCTCGCATGCTTCCTTTTCTCTTTTGGTTTTGTTTTTTTTTGTTTTTTTTTTCAAGGCATTCGCTTTAATTAAATGAATGACAAAGCTTATGAAACGTATGCGAACAAATCAAAACACCGTCGGCGTTATCAGCGTAACAAGTTCGGCTATCAGCGTCTTAACTTGGCTGCAGCTCAGTTGCGCCGTGCGGGGCGGCGGCC
This sequence comes from Stegana nigrithorax, assembly GCA_037044495.1. Classification (NCBI taxonomy): domain Eukaryota; kingdom Metazoa; phylum Arthropoda; class Insecta; order Diptera; family Drosophilidae; genus Stegana; species Stegana nigrithorax. Next base: position 94,594 of record JBAMBQ010004476.1, on the reverse strand, counting down.
GAGCGCAACGTTTACATGAGAAATCGATTTAAATGTGGCTATCAACGTCACATCTCACAGTTACATGCAAGTTTATCAAACGCACGTTGATTATTAACTGGAAAGCGATAAAGTTGTTGCCAGTCACAGTCACAGTCGCACTCTCAGCCAGAGGCACAGCCGACGCCTGGCCAAGCTGCCGTTCCTATGCGACTGCGAGTGCGAGTGAAAGCGACGTCTGCTGCGGCGTGTTCGGCGCAAGCTCGTTTGTCATGGGCGCATAAAGTTATTGACACACCGCAAGCTTAAAAAAAAATATATGATCGCACCATCAGTTTCTGAGTTTTTTTTTTTTTTTTATATTTCAATGAAACATTGGCGCAGCTAATCGGCATGAGCGATTTGCAATTAGACGGTAATTACAGTTGAGACAAATTTTGTGTCCAGTGAATGCACACAAATTAGATAACTTACATATAAGTTATAAGCTTGCTCCTTGCATACAATTTACTTAGGAAATGTAAAAATTAAATGCTAGTGAGTATGGGAATAGTCAATGGCAATTGTGACGTCATGAGTTAATTAGTGCTTTACTTGTGTATTCGTGTAAGACAAAGCTGCCACTTAGGAGGCATACGAGGAATTTGCAATGCATGTGGCTTCTGGCTTATCGCGTGAATCGATCTATGGGGAAGAAGCACATTGCGGAGATGTGAGACAATGGCTCAGCAAACAATGTCAACGTATTTGAATCAAAGGACAATCAAGTAACAATTGAAAACGCCCACAAATTGATGGCTAAAATTGAGACAAGCGACGCATGGACGGACGGCTGAGCGGACTGCAACGGAATGAGGACAAAAGCATGACAAAGACGTAAGCCATAGAAATGAAGTTGGCGCGTAATGAAGTGAGATGTCAAGCAAAGCGAAAGACAAACAAATTAAGAATTGTCCTTGGGCACAATAGAGGCAAGCGCGGCAGGACAAGGCAGGACCACCAACAAGTTGCGGCTGTCTTGACGGGGGAGTGATGCACGTACGCTGCTGCTGCTAAGCAGAATTCAATTCGTTTGTCACATGGCTTGTGGCTTATTGCAAATCTTTATCGTTTCGTTTCATTGCGTTGCGTTGCGTTGCGTTTGTGTGTTTCGTGCCATGTCGTGCCGAGCCGAGCCGAGCCGAGTTGACATGAGTTGCGAAGAAGAGAAGACGGGCCAGACGTTGCCTGTTGTGCATTGCCATGTATTTATGTCGTATATTTTGGTTTGTCTGGTTGGCAATGCGGTCAAAACATTGTCTCTGCAGACAATAGCCTCAGGCGGACCGCACAGCGCGCAAATACCTTGAAATGAGCAAACAATATTTGCCATGCTTAACTGTTATTAGCATTAAGCAGCCAGCATTCAGCATTCAGGTGTGAGTGAGCGCAAGAGAGTCACTGAGTGACTGAGAGAGCGAGAGCCAACACGAAGGGCAATGGGAACAAAGCTAAATGATTTCTAATTGTCACAGCGCTGCATTGTCTTCTTGCGGGGGATTGTAGTCTGTGATTTTATTCATTTCTATTTTGGTTTTTGCTGCTTTGTTCAAATTTTTGTTTGCTCTTTTTTCTCCCTGTCCTTCGTTTTTTCTTTTGCTTTTTTTTTGTTTGTGGCTACTTTTGTGTTGTCGTCTGCATGTGACAAGTCTATTAGAGTTGGCCAAGTGACCAAGTGACCAAGTGACCAACAGCGCCGTGCGCAGCATGCGCAGCTATACAAAACGCATTTGCGCACTTAAACTGCACCAAGGGCAGCAATGAGGCCCACGGGACACGGCCGAGGCTACTGGCCATTGTGCACGTGGCAGCGGCTGTGCGGCACCCCTTTGGTTTGTTTGCAAAATAACGCGAAAGTAATACCTCAACACTGCGGAGGCCGAGTCTAAGCCAGCGACGTTGCAGGACACATCTGTGCGCTGCTTCATTGGGCATTGGCCGCCTGTAACGGTACAACGAAAATGAACTGAAAATATTTACACACCTGGCCCAGTGTGCTGCACACTGAAATGCCATAGCCGAGCCAGCGTCCAGCGTTTGTCGTTTGCCATTTGCCATTTGTTTGCTGCTGCATTCAGTTATTAATTTTTCCATTGGGACGGACAGTCAGCGTCGCTTGCGGTTTTCCAACTAATCAACATGCAGAAAAAAAAAAAAGAAAAGGACAGCGGGCAAGGTGAGCTAAGGCGCATGTGGCAAAGCAAGGCAAGGCAAGGCAAAGCCAGGCTACAGATTTTATTTTGCTACCATCATCAAATCGATGCTGGCTGTTTGGCTTGTGCTCGGCGGCTTCGCTTGGCTGCAAGCCACATGCCACATGTCACATGCCAAATGCCAAACTCTGCCGACCTATGCCACACAGAATTATGCAGGTTGCACTTAGACAAACGACAAACGATACACGATGAACGATGAACGATGAACGATGAACGACATCGTCGCCATGAGTCTGCAGGCATTTGTTTAGTTTTAGCACGCATAAAAATAACTTGGCACACGTTTGTGCTCACTTGAAAAATGTTCAAAAAAAAACAAAAAAAAACATAAGAAAGAAAACAACAACAACCGCTGCAAAAACAAATATCAGATTAGAGGCAGCCTCAATTTCTTAAAATCTTATTCCAAGTAAAAACTCTTTACTCAGGCGCAGGCCAACCGCTTCCGTATTGCAAAAAATGGCTTTCCCTGGAAACGATGGTCCCTTGTTTCACCCTTTCTTCCGGTTTTGTGCAGACGCACTTTCAGCGGAAACCGAGGATAACCCACAAGTTTTGACACTTTGCGGTTGACATTCGTGCCAATAGTTGTGACAGTTCCGCTGCAACTCCCGCTACTGTGTCGGCTCGCCTGTCCTTTTCGCATGTCATCATCGTTTTGAACATAGCTTACATAAATATTCATTATCCTTATCCCTAGCCCAAGTGCTGGGCATTTTCGTCGTAAGTCAAAGTGTTTTGTTTGTTTTCTTTGCTTGCTTGTGGGCTGTGCCAGCTTAAGTGGCTTAGAGGCCGAACAACGCCAGCCTGTTGTTGCTCTTGTTCTCATTGTTGTTTTTGTATTGTGTTCCTTATCATAACTCTTTAGCTGGGCCCATGATGTCGCATCTTCAAATATCTGCTTCCTGGCATTTCATATCCGGGTTTCTTGGTAGTTCGATTTCGATATTAATAGCAACAATTTTGAATTTTGCTTTCTGCAGCTGAGCTGTCACTTGCATATGACGAATTAATGAATGAATTTCACTTCCTTTTTAATTTTAAGCCTTTCTAATATATATTCTGCAAATAAACAATTAAATTCATTGTCTTCTTTTTTGTAATCTCAGCCGTGACAAGCCACCAACGCTATGAGCATCCTTTTGACTCAGCGTCAGACTTCGTTCAAGTAGCCACCGTCATTCATTCTGTGTCGCTGACTTCAAGGTTAGCACAATTCACATGACATTAGCTCTGATTCTACTTGCTATGTAATATACATATTTTGGACACTTTGTTTGTCTTCACTCACTGCGAAGTCAAGATACGAACCATTAAGTGGCCCCGGCACTCGCCTCGAACGCTGCGATCTGCCACGTCATTCTGGCATGGAAGCCGCAAGAGTACACACCGCTGCAATTGACTCCCCTCCAACGTTGGCTAGCCAGCAGCTAGCGGAGGCATAACTTTGACTATTCAGCAAAGCCGATCGTGTTCAGCGTATTTCAATGTATCGCAGATTGGCTGGCCCTGCTAAAATGTGTTCAAAGTGTTTATCTCTATTATGCTGCAATACTTTGATGAAGGCGCATATTCTTAGCCGGTATAATTGCTTTATTAACTCGTTTTAAGCCGACATGGCCAGCCAATTGTTAGCGGCAGTCAAGTGCCAATGGATGTGCAGATACGCAGCTCGAAACGTCGACTCACAGCGCTCCCATATGGGAAGCACCGGGCCGAGGCAACAAACTTAACTTTTTATTGTTGTTGTTATTATGGCAAGATGCGCGGCATTGGCATTGCTGTCTTTATGGTTGTTGTTCATGGTGTTCATGTTGTTGGAGCTGTTGTTGTTGCTATTGTTGTTGTTGTTATTATTATTGTTGCAATGCGTTCACAATTTGTGGCTAATTTTTATAAGAATGCAAATGCAATCAATGCCGGCCGGCCGGCGTCCGCAAACGCAAATGTAAAGGCAAACAGTTGCAAATGCTGTTCGCATAGCATTCGGATACGGTGTGGACATGCCAGCAGCTGCTAGGTGCAGAGGGGCAGATGAGGTGCAGTGCCGGCAAAATGACGGCGCATGAGAGATCGAGCTCGTTAGCAGCACCGCCAACTGTGCGCTGATTATTTATGTATTTCTTCCACTTGATTTCGGCTGCATATTTTGCATATATAGGCTAAAAATTTCGCCTGTATTTCTTGTGCATTTGTTGTTGCTTTCATTTCAGTTTTCCCTTTTTTTTCTGTTGTTTTCTGTTTTTTCTTTTGGTTGATTTTATTTTATTTTTTTGGATTTTATTATTAAAGAAGCTGTTTATTGCGAATACATTTCGTGCCGCCTGCTTGCTGCAACAATAAAAGATGCGAGTAGCAGGCGCATCTTCATTATCATGCCCATTTCGAAGATCATCATTACTTGCAAGATCAGTAGCCGGAATAGTCGCGGGAATACTTCTGTCGGCGGCGTATGTGCTTTGGTATTTTCTTTATCGGCGGCATTCGGCACCTAATTATATTAAAAAATAAACGAAACTCAAAACTAAACGCACTCTCCATAGAAGGTATGGATGGGATGGGATGGTGAGCGTTGACGGCAGTTCGAGTTCTGGAATTTAAATTGTAATGAGTCGGCATTGCAAGGGAGCAAAGCGGCAGCGGTAGCGGCAACGGCAACGGCAACAGCAACGGCCTCGACCTTAGATGAAATACGCGCGCGTTGCTCTAATTAAGCGCGAGCAGAGCCGGGCGAGACAAAACAAAAAGAAAAGCCGTGTCTACAAAAATGAAAGTGGCAATAAATTGTAATGAAAGAAAGGAAGAAGCAGCAGAACATATTATTTTTTCTTAGTTTTAATTTCCACATCTAGGGGTGGTCCCCTCGCAAGTCCTGTGGCTGAGGCAACTGGGCACACGTCGGCTGCCTTGGTTTACCTTTTCGGGTATCATTATGTGGCGTACGGCTTTGTGCTGGCCAGCTAAAAAAAATGAATGTGGATTGTGGAATTCGGTTGTGCTGCAGAAGTGAAACTCAAAACAAAATCAAAATTACAATAAAAAACGCATTTTTCCTTTTTTTCTGTTTTTGTTTTTTTCTATTTTGTTTTTTTTTTTTTTTTTTGCTGCTTCTGCTCACTTCTTCACAAGGAGCCTTGTACTCATTTGATGGCATTTAATGAATTGTACGGCTGTCTGGCATATAGAACAACTAATCCAGCACATAACAAGCCCACACACGTCTCAGTTTCAGTTGCTCTTGTTATTGTCTATTTTCGTTTGATGCGTGATCTTGCAAAGGATTAGCATTTGCCAAAGGATATTCGGCCTTTGTGCGCTTGCTCGCGCGCATTCAAAATATTATTGCTGGAACGAATAGCCAAAGCCTTGGCCAGCACAGGCAGGGACCACCACCGGTGCCGAGCCGAGGCTTGAGTTCGGTCGCTCTACAATGGCCGCAATGGTGTGAGGGCGCGCATTACTTGCCATTCGAGGGCAATTGCGCGTGCTAATCGATTACAATGGCCAACGGAATCGCCATCCTCACGCATTCCAAACACGATGCATATATACATAGGTATGCACATACTCTATGCTTGCGTGCATGGCAAGTGAAGTGGCTGCTTAACGTGGCTGGGCCATTGTTGCTTGGCTTTTTTGTTAGTTTTTAATTTCGTTGAAATAATTTCACGCTTTAATTTCGTGGCACAATGCGTTCGTTTGTCCCAATGCTTGGGCATTAGTTCTGCCCAATCGAACTCAAGCAATAACATTTCAATCAGGCCTAAGCCTGATTGCCTGCACTCAATTCCATTTATTTTTTAACAATTTTCTCATTTTCACTTTTGTTTTGTTTTTCTTTTACTTTTACTTTGGTTTTCAAATATGCTTGGACTGATGCCGGTCTTCAAGTTATTTTGCAACAGCTCACGGACATGAAGAGTGCTGATCTGTTTCATATTTGGCTTACTTTACTTTTACAATAAAGAACTCATAAGTAATATTGGTCTGTTCTTTCTTTCTACTCCCCAGACATGAATATGCAGTGCAGCGAGATCTTCCTGTACAAAGTTCACCCAACCAAGTTCCCATCTTTCAACTCTATTGATGAATGTTATATTTAGCTCCTTTATCTATAAATCTGAGTTATGGTACACTGCAAGTCAACATCGTGCAAAAAAGTAGAAAATTTTTCTTAAACCTGAAGAGTAGCCTTGACATAATATGAGATAATGCTGAGCGTTGGAAACTTGATTCATGGCAATTCTAAGTGTGCAATAGCGCGTAGGCAGATTATTCACAGTGTAGATGTGCCTAGCAACAACGCAAGGCACAACTTCTATCTAATTTGTTTATTATCTAATTAATCTAGATAAAATATTTGTCCGGAAATAGCGCAAAAGCGTTTGGTTGCGAAAACAGTTGTGAAGCGCAAACATCGACCGACCGCATTTGCCGTCACTTCTCAGTTTTGGAACGTGAAGTGTTGCCTGACGAATGTCTATGAAACGCACGTTCTGCCACGCTTGCGCTGATCTGATAGGAAAGCAATAAAAAAAAAAAAAAATAAAATAAATTAATATATAAAACAAAAAGAAAAAGAAAAAGGAAAACGCAATAATAATTTAGAGGCAATTAATTGAGATTTGCTGTTGAAGCATGCGCCTCGAGCCTAAAGTAAAAGCAGATGCAGTTAAGCAGTTTAGTTGCGCATGCGCAGTTGCACTTTTGTCGGGTTCTTAGTTCTTGGTTCACGCAAGAGCATGAAGGCATTTCCTAGCGTGAGTGAAGTCGTCCACACGATCAGAGTCAAAGGCAAAATTAATGCACTACGAAAATTTGGCGACGCAGCTTAGCAACGCAGCCAACAATTCGAGACGCAGCGCAACGTGCACAGGACGAAAGAACAATTTCGAGACCACAAAACCGTAATGCGCAAAAAGGCGTTGGAAATCTCTTATTACGGTCGCTGCCTATTTTCTCGCCTCATACCTCCGATGCAGACACGCCAGTCTTATCAGTGTGCAACAAAAGTAGCGTGAAAAGTAATTTTACACTTGTAGAAATTTTCACATTTATTTTAAAATTGTAATGCGACTCAGCAATGCCGCCTGCGCCCTGCGCCCTGCACCCCGTGTTCACCGTTCACTGTTCTGTGTCCTACGCTGACATATTTTTTCTGCACTTTTTAGGCATACGGCTGTTTTTTTGGTAAAAAATGGTGTGAATTTTCATGTCATGCATTAATAGTTTTCTTTTTATCATTTATATATTTTTTTTCCTCTATAATAATCACATTTGCCATGCCATTCAAAGTTCAGAATTGGGGAAATGCACAGGAAATAACTTAATTGCTACATCGCAGGATGTGTGCTATTATTAATATGTTCCTTTCATTCCATTCATTTATTTTTTTGTTAATTTTTTTAAGATGAAAATGTGTTCTTTAGTAAAGATCGCGTAGACACCTTTGCCGTGGGAGGCGTAAAGCCGCCGGCTTGGCAAACCACAAAGTGTTTACTCGGCACAGTTGCAATTGAATGCGCATGCATGCAAATGTATCTAGATACGCTTAACCATTAAGCGCAGTCAGTGCAGTCAGCGCAGATAAGCCAGTCAGCGGCAAGTGAACTGAACTGTGTTCGCTGTCAGCGGAATGTCACGTCTGCTTCGACGTGTCGAACACTTTCGTCTTCGGCGCTTGGCTGACAGACGTCAGCACCTTCGTGCGGTTCAAGTTCGTTGGCTCGGTGGCTGTCAGTGCTGTCGTTATCTGTTGTTGTTGTTGTTGTTGTTGTTGTAATGCACGCACCGCATTTGGTGCGTACACAATTAGCGCCTAATTTTTTACTACTGCGGTTGGGATTGCGCGAACGCGTCGAAGGCATTTGCTGATACGCGGCGCATGGGCAACCCCACGATTCACGCGAATCACACGGGCCACACTTCTGCGTCGTAGGCTACTCAAGCGCAAGTGTCTGCTCCTACTTGTGCCAAGTTTGTGTCGACTTCAGTCTTAGTACTGCGGAGTCTCGACCTGGCCGCTCGAATCTTTTCGCAAGTGCAAAGGACACATATCCTGCTCTGCACACTGTTCCACGTGTGAATATGCCCTGCGACTTGCTTTGTGCTATGCCGCCTGATGCGGCCTCAGTGCGGTCAATGAAACTGCCCACGTCATTGAGTCCGACGGCGGGACCGAAATCGTTGGCCACCGGGCCCAGCCCATTTTAATTCAAATAAAGGAACAACGGCACAGCAGAATTTATTGAGAAATAATTTGTACAAAATCCAACTGCGGCTTTGTTCTACTTTTTAGTTAAATTGTATCGTTTCTACTCGTAGTTGCTGTTGTTGTTGTTGTTTGTTGTTTTTGCCATTGGCTAATTAAATGGCGTCTTGTGGCGTTGCACTTGTGCGCATCTTGTGGCCGGTCGCCGACGTTTGCCGCATTTGTAATTTCTTTGTTATACCTTTGGCAGTCGGTTGTTGTTGTTGTTGTTGCTCGTAATCCTGTCTCTCCTACTTGCGGAAGTTTTCGTTTTGTTTTCCACACTGCGGTGTCGCCCAGTATATAAAAACTAGTGCAGCATCAACGCGGGGCGCGTTTAATTGTTCACGCCTTACTTTCATTTTTTTTCCGTAGTTTTTTTCGTGTGTTTTCGCTTTGTAGCTGCACCGCAGAGGTTAAACTTATAAATAAAAAATTTCTAAAATAATATAAATAATTACAAGTTCTATTTCCGATATCATTAAATTATGCAAAGCAAAGCGAATTCAACACAAGCGCACCGCCGCACCAAATGTATCCTGAGGAGTCCCTGCATTGTCCTTTGTGCCGCACTCTTGGCGCTGTAGCAGCTTTGCGCAATTACGAATCCGAGATCTCAAGATCTATGCGGTAATGTTGTTTGTTGTTGCTCTTGTTGTTCGCTGTGTCTTTCTTCTTCTGCGATGTATCGTATCTTGTCGCTATTTTGTTGGCAATCTGCTGTGCATAAAGTGTGCCTAAGCTTATCTTGTGTTGCTGCAATGCAATTTTCATGGGAAAAACCCTGGGATGCGCAGCACAATTTTGTTTTTTTTTGTTTTTCTTCTAAATTTAATGAGACCATTTTGGGCACTTGTTGTTTTTGTTGTTGTGCATGCGGAGTATTTTTTTCTCTGTTCTTGTTTTTTGTTTCTACTTTGGCCAACGTTACAAAGAAAATTGGTAATCATGAATGCGGGCTCTATTACCTGTGCACGTGTATCTGAGTTGTATCTCATATCAGACGTATCTTGTATCTAACACTTTGTCGTATGTTGCGTGCTGTGGATGCTTGGCTGCTGGGCTCCTGGGCTGCTGGGCTGCTTTGTTGTTCGCATCTTGTAGACGTCACCAGCATGCATATCTGCTGATATACAACTTCGTTAATCAGCAAAGGTTTATAGCATGCGAATTGCTATTGCAGTTGGCCAGATCCAAGGCAGATAAGCTTAGAACGTACGACAATAAAATAATTGCCCAAGGACATGTGAGCACTTAGATTTGCATGAAGTCAGGCCAATATAAGCAAGGCTATTGCGTTGATGCACTAACAACAGCAAATATAAATAAAAAAGAACCGCCTTCAGCACAAGAACAAGAGGCTGCTCTCAGCTTATATAATCACGCCCGCCTGACACGGCAAAAGAGATCCGAAAACTGCTGCCGGTGGCGCAGCCTCTTTGCGTAGTGAATCGATTTGCGCGGCATATAAACAAACGCATTACGTTGCGGCTAAAAAAGAGAAGTCAGTAAAAAATCCATTTTCTTTTGCAAAGCAAAGCAGATTAAAATGGCACAACAAATGACAAAAAAAAGTAAACTTAAATCGATATGAAAACGCGCCCAGTGCGCGATCAAAGCAAAGTCACCGACCGTGAACGAAAATGTCAACCGCAACAATAGTCAAAGGACTCGGAACGTCGAAAATGAAGTCTAACACAGACCAGGCAAAGGACAAACAACCGCAGCAACAACAACAAAGATGCAGCCTAGCGACCGCAAATGAAACAAGAAAAAAAAAAAAAACAAAAAAAAAAAAGAGGAAGAAAAATGAACACGAAATATTTTATTAGATAGCAGAAAATTCAAGACAAACCGGAGCAGATAGCCAGCTTGGGAAAAAGTCTTTGTACGATTTTGCATCTCTTTGTCTTTCTCTTTCCCTTCAGAGATTTCCAACAGAGTCGTTTATCGATGCAATGTCGTTAATCGATTTATCAAACAGCAAAAAGCAAAAGCAAAGCAAGAGAATGGCGAGAGATCGAAGTAGAGCGATCGAGTCATGCCATGCACTGACCAAAATGCAAAGCCTGAAAGGATGTCAAAGCAAGCGGCATTTCATTTCATTTGCGCTTATTCATGTGCATTAAGACGTGAAATTGTCGCCATTGTCGCCTTTGTCGCAGCAGCCCAAACATAAAGGACAATTTTTTTTTATTGTTGTTCTTGACATACATAGTTTTTCTTTTTCTTCTTCTTTTTTTCTTGTTTTTCTCTTTTCGGTCTCTGTTTGTTTTTGTTTTTGCAAATGTAGCAAAAATGCATAAAAAGAGCAATCGCCTTCACTGAACCAGAGCTGAGCCAAGCAATGCGCGCACAGTGGGCATCCTTGTGATAATTTGTATCCTGTGGTTGCCTTACATCTAATTCTATGTATGTTTTTTGTTTTCATAGTTTTTCTTTGCTTTATTCTATTTTTAGTTTTTTTTTCGATTTTGCGGTGTTGACAGCATCGAGACAGCATAAATTCAGCTAAGCCACATCATCTTCAGTTCGATTCGATTAAATCAATGAAGGCAACTGTGGCTTTGTCTTCTTTTGGCTGTGTTCATAATTTCGGTTGCATTATTTCGTCAGTCGGCAGTCGACAATCGACAATCGACAGTCGGCATTCCTTGTGCGACTCAAAGACATTTCTGCCGACACAAGTTCTTCTGCTCCGTGTCTCTTTATCGGTGTGCCGCGGCCTCTCCTACTCCTGCTCCGTGCCTTAAAACAACAGAAAGCGGCAACTCGGTTGCACGCTGCATAGTCGCCCTGTTGTCAAGCAAACGCATGCAACGGTAAGTGGGTGTGGCCTTGTGGGCGTACTGCTGGCCTTCATTTTCACACCATTGTATTGACCGACTTTGCCAAGCGTAAAACTGCCGCCAAAACTGCGCTCAGCAACAATCCACAGACGCATTCTCAGCTCCACAATGGACATGTGATTGGCCTGAGGCCCTAAGCCAATTTGGCAAACACGAAGCTTTCCTATTTGGCATATTGTCGGTCTGCGCCTAAATGCGGCGTTTCAATGCGTTACAGCAATTTGCCTTCCTAATCGCAGCATTAAGCACAATGACATGCCTCTGAGAGGCAACAGGTTAATCCAAAGCAGAAGCCAACGTAATCCACATAAAGCGGGCAACTTGTCTGGGGAATACCCCGACTACGCAACTGACTCAGTAGGCGTCTGGCCGGCAGAGAACAGAGCAGGTAAACTGCAATTAGCTTTAGTGACACCAATTGCACACCTTCGCATTAGCCACGGCCGTTACGAGACGTCTTTGCTTAGGCAGAGTGTGGCGAATGCAGAGCCATGCTAATTGAGCTGCCTGAGCACCGCCCACAGCGCCTGGCCCTGCTCTCTGCTCTGCTTTGTATGGGTCAGCTTCCTCTTTGCTGTGCAAAGCCAGCAACTAAGCAACTAAGCAACTGCGCACTTGTCGTCTGGTCACTGCCTGCTGCGTCATTCCTTTCGCCAAGGATTACACGGACAGGTTAAATGCGGCGCAAATTCTATTGCTGTATTTGCTGCGTTGTTGTTGTTGTTGTTGTTGTTGTTGTTGCTATTAGAGCATTTACCTGCGCATTGTAGCTAAGTAGTAATTAGCTTTATCGAGAGCAAAACGAAAAGTAACCCAAAGGACGACAACAAAAGCAAATTCAGTAAGGCAAAAAAAAAGAAAAAAAACTCAAATAAAGTGAAATAAAACGAAGCAGAATATTTGTGTTACACATGACCTTACATGCCGTCAATTCGCAAATCCACGTACAAACGACGCTGCCAGCTCAAAGCAACTGCTGCTGCTGCTGCTGTTGCCAGCGACTAATGAAATGTTCGCCTGGCGACTTTTGCTGCGGCTGCTACAGTTTTCGACATTAGCGTGACTATAAAATGCCGACAGGATAATAAAGTGCGCCGTCGTCGCGGCACAATGGCCGGAGCCAAAAATGTGTTTCAATCAAGAATTCTGCTGCGCAATCGTGCCATTGAGCATTGAGTCAATCAAACACTGCAGCCGATGCAACGCTCAATGCAGGCTCAAAGGCAGCCTGGCATGGCATTTGTGCTGGGCCAGAGATCAGCGCAAGCAATATTAAGGACACGGCATAATGCTGCGCAGCACAGCATGCAACGCATGAATGAACAATTTGAAAAAGTCATATGAGGCTGCGCATGCGTATCGCCAGACATCGTCAGATACCGTTGCTGCTCTGCTGCTACTCCACTCCACTCTACTCCACTCCACACTCCATAGCGAGCTCGTACTGCGCATTCGTCCTTTTGTGTGCGTCGTACGTTATATGATTCATGTGTCAGTCACTTTCAATAGCGACCGAAATGTCGTGAAATCACAAAAATCACTTTTCACTACAGCAAAAAAAAAAAAAAAACCAAAAAAAAAAAAAAAATCAAATAAAAGAAGACAAGAAAAAAAAAACAACAAAACCAACAACAACAACTGCACACAATAAAATATCAAAAAAGAAAAGGATATTCGTAGAAATCTATTCAAACGTTTTGAATTGTGATTTTGATTTTATTGTGCTGGATTATCTTACGTTTCGTACTAGGCCATTGATTGCCTCGTAGATTCTTCGCTTGCCACGCGAATGCAGATACAAGTCTCTCATCCAACTGTCTCTCTCTCTCCCTCTCTCCCTCTCTCTTTCTCGCTATCACTCTCACTGTCACTCTCACTTGCTGCTTACTCTTTTGTGCTGGCATATTCGCTGTCTTCGTCACACCGTCGCAGATGTGCACCCCCGCATCATTTTGATTTTGTGATTTTGCGGTTAGTTATCATGTCAACAATCAAGGCAAAGTTGACTTGGGTTTTGTTGCTGCACGCCGGCGCAGTGAAAGCAGATACGCCATATCCTTGATGCGCTGCAGCTTCGACTTTACCTGCGTTGATCGATTGCTTGGCATCAGATTTGCCATTTAATGCGAACTCAACTTTTGTCAGCGTGGTTACAACTGAAGGTTACTTTTCCCAGCAGATCTTGCAAATTTTTAGCAATGTCCCAGAGGCACCTCAACCTCAGGGCAGACTTAATGCTTCAGAAATGTTTGCTGGTCTTCACAGGCATTGCATTGGCCTCGATTCGCAAGTTGCAGTCCTAAAGTGCCGATGTCTTAGGCCTTTTGTCCAGCACTTTATGCAGATCATTTGCTTAACTGGAATACTTCTGCTTCAGCATCGGGATTGCCAGGACACATCACATTACCAGGGAATGAAATCCAGCAGACGAACCCGTTGCGCAGCTAGAGAGAGTGGCTCAGTGAGGCCACTTAAGGTGTTGGGTGTGTCGGAATTCCTAGTTAAGACATAAAAAGTGTCCAGTTGGCATACTCCGACTACTTGAGTGTCGCCTACTGGATGTCGCCTACTGGATGTCGCCTCATTAGATTACATGCCAGTGTAAGTGGAATGCTGCGCTTGTTTTGCTTTGGGGCGGGGCAAAGGACTTCCTTAACCTCTGCGCGTGCTGCACGAGCTACTGCTGCACTGGCCGGTGGCCACTTAAAGCGCAACGAGTTAAGTGCGAAATTTGACAGTAATTTTGAAGTTGAGTGCAGCGACGAGACGAGATGAGGCGCTGCGATGCCATGCGATGCGGCGCAGCATGCTCTAGGTAGAAGGACATGAGTAAGGATGCGCACATGCGTGTGTACTAAGTGCACTCATATTTTGACATATGCTGCAAGTGTCATAAATCTTTTCGGAGTTGCATGTTGCCGTTGGTGCGCTTTGACTGTACTTGGAGTTGTAGAATTGGATGCTTGGAGTGGCTCAGACCTTCTCTAAAAATGCCATAACTCATGCGCACAAGTGTAGAGAGGATTTTGTTGGCTGCTGGCCTGGATGCGAGTTTAGTTTCTTTGAATTGCGACATGGAAAAAATAACATTAGTATCCGATTACACACACATACACCATGTGAGTGAGATGCGCGGGCTAGAGCGAGAGCGCACGATCGGCTCACATTAGGAACTAGGAATGGAGAAAACGAAAATAAATAAAATCATATGAATTCGAGAGTATGCGACAGTGAAGAACATAAAAATTTGTGTTACATACACTTAAAATCAATACAGCATGACAATGACTAAGGATAATGTTACTCGAGAGACGATCGAGCGAGCGATCGAACGAACGAACGAACGACTGACGGAGACATAAAGGACATGAGCGGACATAGGAACATGCACATAAATAAATGCAAAATAAATACGCACTTCCTGAATATTCATAAATGAATGAACGACACAACCGACGCTGCCGACCAAGCGACCGAACGACCGAGCGACTGAGCGACCCAGCGACCGTGTCTGCATGAATGACAGAGACCCGGACAATAACAATAAGCAGGACAATAACAGACAAAAGAAGTTACTTCCTGGCACGCTCGCGCATTTATGTATATGTCATTTTGCTCGCACTACTGAAAGTATACGTACAGGCGCAGGCACAGGCACAGGCGCAGGCCAGTGCAGCTTAGCGCAGCTCATCGCATCCCGGCCATCTTCTCATCTCCGTCTCAGCATCAGCCTTGGCAGCTCGGCCAGGCTGGGCGACAATTGTCTTGGATTTATCAGATAGCGCAACGGATATTTGAGCTAAGGCTAAGCCCAGTTCGGCCTATAATCCAGAGAAAGAAAAAGAACAAATACAAGAGCAGCAACAACAAAAAGAGGAATGGAATTGGAAATGGAAAGGGAAAGGGAAAGCATAAACGCATTTCGGCAATTGCATGCGCTAAGATTGCATAAAATGCTGCAGGACATGCAACATGCCCTCGACCTGCGCAAACATACATTCGCATTAGTTCATTGGCTTAGTACGTATTTTGACACCTTCAACATGGCAAGTGATTACAGCTAGCCAGGACTTTCCTGCTTCCTTGCCAATTGCGCCTCTGCCTCCGTCTACTCTATGGCACTCTGTGTGTCCGTCCTTCTGCATGTCGTCTGCATGTCCGTGGACGTGGACGTTTCGCGTAGTACTTGCTGTCGTTGTTGTTGTTGTTGTCGCTGCTGCTGCTACTGCTGCCGTTTGTAGTCCTCTGATATCCGGTAACAATGCGCGTCGTCTTAAGCTGACACATATACCATTTCCTAAATTGTTCATTCTACTGTGTTTTGTTGTATCTGTGCTTCCTTGGCTTTGTATATTTCTTCTTCCTCCTCTGCATTTTGCTTTATTTTATTATTATTTTATATTCATTCTTCATTCTGCTGCTTTTTATTTTGAGTTGAATATCGCAATTTTTGGCATCAAATTGTATGCTGCGCGCTGCTACTTGCTTCCTGTTGCTGTTGTTGTTGTTGTTGTTGTTGCTGTTGCCTCTTGCCTGTTGTCATTGAGGGTTACTCAACGCTCGATCATCGCTGTTGCTGTAGGGAAAATGGGAATCTTGCGTATTTCTTATATTTCTTTTGTTTTCGTTTTTGTTGTTGCACTTCTGCAGCCAGCGCAAGGCCAGTCAAGGCATTTGGCGATTGCCAGTGGTGATCGTGCACGTGTCCTTGCTGCCTGCGCGTCGAAGTAATGCAATGCTAATTTATGAGCTGACAAACCCTATGCAAATAATAAACGTCACCTATGTGGGCGTGGCAGCTTCGCATGCCTACCATAAGCGTGCAGGACACGCCATACAGCGCATCTGGGGTGGGGCTGGCATTTTCCTTTTTACACATATATTCACGTACCATGCGAAGGCAACTTAAATTGAAGTAGAAGAAGAAAAAGAAAAAGACGCTGCTGCGGTGCGGTAAGACGGCATTCCTGCATTTGTAATGAGTTTGGCCGCGTTGGGTGTGGCCAGGTCCTGTGCGGCACACGCGCGCCTGCTTTCAACGCATAACTCCGTCAGTCCGTCGCACTGGGAAGCGTTGAGCTGCGACTGCGTAGGGTTGTATTGGCGTTGCTTGGGCTTGGCTAGCGTAGGGTGTCAGCGTTCAGTCGTGTAGTCGTGTAGTCGTGTCAACCGGAAGTGCATTATTTGGCACATTCACATTTGTGCTCGTAAGCAGCTTTTTCCGCTTTGGCTGCTGCCGTCGCAGGCCCATAAGCTCACCAACCTCTGCCACGTGCTTGGTGGGTGCTCGAATTCCTCAGGCGTGACTGCCTGCTTCCGCTTTGTTGCTTGCCAAGTTTCTTTCGCAAATCGACTAAGCGTTTTAAATTAAATAGTTTTTCTGTTTCATTTTGCTTTCTTGTTATTTTTCGTTTTTGTTTTCCATTTCGAAAATTACTTTCATGTTTCCGGTGTTTGTGCGTTGCGGCGTAACGTGGCCGTTCTGTGTCCTGTATCCTGTCCTGCCTCATGCCAGGCGCGTTGTCATGGTTAAAGTTGTTTATGAATTCGCTGCGGCTAATCACTGTGCAAAGCAGGACTGCGCATAGATAGCCTGGACGTGTGCTCTACCCCTACCCATGCTCCGCTCTTCATGGTGCTCGAGACTCGCTTTTTCACTTACCATCTCTATAGGTTAGATATATTTAATTCCTTTCAAAATTCAATATTCTCTAAATTCGCGACAGCGTGGCTGCGCATTGTGAGGAATGCTGTCTTAAAGATTAACTCTTGTAGAGCTTACAGATGAATTCAGGCTGTGAGATATTAAATTGCTGGATATGGCGATGTCCTGTCTTCGTTGCTTGCCTTGCTGGATCTAATGCAAGGCAACCAAATGCCTTCATGAGCAGGAATCTTGCGTTGCGTCCGCATGACCTGTGCACTGTGTGACCTGGCTTTGGACGCATATTTTGCAACAGTGCCTGCTAATCGTCTTAATTTTGGCCTCTGTGCAGCTTTGCCTTTATTCTATGTACATATTCTTGTATGGTATATGTGAGTGTGTGTGTGTGTGTGTGTGTGTGTGTGTGTGTTTGTCATTGTAAAGAAAAGAGATTTTCGAAAAATTCTGTTGTCAATGGGATTTGTTTTATTATAAACTATGCAACTTAAAATTAGTTTAGTGTCTTCCATGTTTACTTATAAGGTAACTTAAATTTATAAAAAAAAAAAATATTTTAAATCGTTATCTTCCATGTGCTAATATTATAACTTAGAAACTATAAAAAAAATGTTATAAAAATAATCTTAATAAATAGGTTTTTGTTTTTTTTTTGGAACTTGGTTAAGCTAATGCGATGATACTCATTACGATTTATAGTAACTCGGCGACGAGTAAGGAAGTGTTTATGGTTGGGAAGTGTGAGCGAGTACTCAAGGCACAGCAGTGTTGCTTGTGTAATTAAACAACGTTTTTGTTTTTTTGTTTGACTTAGCGGGTTTGTGTGTGTGTGTGTGTGGGACTGACTGTTTCACAAGGAGTGCCAGGAGTGTTTATTGCTCCTGCCACGATGAAATGTAGTCGAGCAGCTCCTCATCGTCGGGTTGCTCATCGCTGAAGCTGTCGAAGGGCTCAAATTTGAAATGAGTTTCTTCCGCATGTTGTTGTTGTTGTTGTTGCTGCTGCTGTTGCTGCTGCTGCTGCTGCTGCTCTTGTGCCTCCAATTTGATCTGCTGTATGTAGTGTGACGCATCGCTGGCGCTGTACGAATGCGCAGGCGATATCGACTGCTCCGAGTGATAGGAGTGCATTTGTGGAAACTGTTCCGGCGATGCCGAACCGGACGTCGGCGATGCCGCAGCCGACGTTGTCGAGTTCGGACTGCCCACGGATGAGTACGCATAGCAGTCATCGTTGCTCGACTCGTCTGAGTGAAAGTGATGTGGCTGCTTGCGCCGTTGCTGCTGTTGCTTGCGCATGTGTTGTGGCTGCGCATCGTCCAGGAGGTCCTGCAGGCCGCGTATATACTCGACGGCAATGCGCAGCGTGTCCACCTTGGAGAGTTTCTTGCTGGCCCCGCGTCCGCCGTTCGACAGCGTATTGATGACCGTTTGGGGCAAGTGCTGGCGCAGATTCACGAATCCGTTGTTCACCTGCTTGACGCGATTGCGTTCGCGCGCGTTGCGACGTGCCACCGAGGGCAGCTGCTCGCCGTACGTCGGCATGCTGGCATAGTTGAACTTCTGCTTCTTGGGCAGCAGCATGGGCCCGAGGCCCGATGCTGCTGCTTGGATGTTCTGCAGTTGGCTGGTGCCGAGCACTTTCGTGACGATGTGTTGCTGCTGGCGTTGCTGCAGCGCCGGCTGATGGTTGTACTGGTGCGGCTGTTGTTGTTGCTGCGACTGCTGTTGGTGCTGCTGTTGAGCCGCCAGTAGCATAATGTTGCCGTTTGTCAGCTGATATTGCTGATAGTTCGACTGCGCGACCGACATGCAGAGACTGGCCATGTTGCGTTTATATTTCGTTTAATCCCGAATTAAAAATAAACAACTGTTCAATTGTATCCACTGGGCGACCGAGTAGAGTTGTGACGTGTATGCACTGATTTACTTTTATTTACTGTTGTCGTTTACAACGTTTCTCTTGCTTGCACAACGTGTGTTGACTGTTTGGAATCAAATTCCGTAGTGATAAACCTCGTCCTGTGCAGCGCCCTTAAGTACTTGTCGGCAACGATGACGACGACGACGATGACGAAGACGGCTGCGGCAGCGACGGTGACTACGGTGACTGCGCCGCACAGCCGCTGTTGCTGGTTGCTGGTTGCTGCTACCTGCGCCTACGTCGCTGCTCGGAGACCCCTGCTGCATTGCAAAGGGTATTCGTGCACACAAGTGCGCTCGGGCACGGAGCCTAGCTGCGCGAGCGCGCGCACTCTCGCACGCTCTCGCTCAGTTGCTGCTCTCGCGCTCATTGCTGCTCTCCTCCCTCAACGCGCTGGCGTGCATGTTAAGGGTGCGTCTGCCTACTTGCCTGTGTACTTGTCGTTTGTCGTGTGTCGTGTGTCGCTTGTTTTTGTTCTGTTCGGTTCTGTTCCGTCTGTTCCGTCCGTGCATTTTGTTTGCTCTCTTTAGTGGCATTTGCGTACTCAGCTCTGCTTAATGTTGTTCCACCGAAGCTAGGCTGCTTACAGCTGTTAAGCGGCGCTACCTGTTCGGCAACAACAGCAACAGTAACAGCGGCATGTTAACAGCAATTCGGCTAACAGCGCTGTAACAGCATTGTCGAGCTAACAGAGCTGATCCATCTGCGCATAGGGTTCGTATGGATTTTGCATTGCGGTATATAGTTTTTATGCATTGTTGTTGTTGCTGTTGTTGTTGTTTATTATTTTTGGTGTTGTGGCTGTTGTTGGTTTTTTTAGTCAATATTTCTGCTGCTGCTGCGGCTGCTGCTGTTGTTGTTGTTGCTGTGTATGATTTATGCTGCTTTAGTTTGGTTTTTCCCATTCTACTTGCCCCGCTTTGCTGGCGTTGTACGCGTCGACGCTGCCTACGCTTTCCCAATCTTTTTGTCAGCGCACTTTTTTGTTTTTCTTGCATTTTCCTTTGTGCCATTTTCGTGTCGCATAGTTTTTCGCTTCAACTTGCACAGTAATCGCTGCATATCCTTGTCAAGTCTGATTTGCTTTACTTGCGTGCTTGCATGTGTATGTGTGTGTGTGTGAGTGTGTGAATGTATTCAAAACACAACAACAACAACAATAATGAATCCTGTCTTTACTTTTCAGCTTGTTGTTGCTTCTGCTTTTCATGCACGAGATTTTTGTCTTTTCTTACTGCACAAAATGATTTCTTTTCTATGTGTTTTCTTTGATTTTTTTTTTTTTTTGTTTTTTGTTTCCTTGCCTTATACAAAAGCAGCTAAGCATCCTCGTTACAATGCACAAACTGATCCTTGTCAGCAGAAATATAAAAGAGAACCAAGACAAACTTCGTGTATTCAATAAGCGCGCACTTTTATTAGAAAGAAGAAACGCAAGCAGCAAGCAACAACAAATTTCACTTATGGCCTGTGTCATGTTGTTGTAAATGTCAATAAGAAGCAGCCAAAATAACAGAAAAGAAAATGAGAAAAAGTGAATCTGTTTAGCTTTTATTTTCTACTATTTATTTGTTTTTCCTTTTTTTTTTCATTTTTTTTTTTCGATTATTTTTTTTTTTGGTTTTGTTCCATTTTGCATATTCCGACCTATCACAATTTTAAATGCAATATTCATTATATATCTCAACTTCATGACGTATGTATGTATGTATGTTTGTATGCATGTTTGTGCATATGCCAATATGCCAAAAGCTAGGCACGATCTCCGTTTATCCAAACTGTCCTTGACTCGGCGGCTGTGGTTTAAATGACGCCGCCAAATTTGACACGTGCTTCCGATATGCTGCTGCGTCGTGTTCCCTAATTAGCATATATACGTGCCATGCAGACCATACCCGCCATGCGACACATAATGAATTACAAGCGAGCGCGGTCAGTCGTTCATGCATTAACGGCAGCCTGCCTGCCCCGCCAATTGCCATTCATTTGCGTAAGCCACGCGCAGACGTTGACGCCGACGCCGACGCCGACTCCGACGCAGGCGCAGGCAAAGCTCAACACCATGCGACAGCTCTGTCAACATAATCGACATTTACCGTCATAATAAGCATTTGCTAGACGCACAAAGCACGAAACACAAAGCAACAGCCAAAGCCAAAGCGAAGGCGAAAAAAGTGACTGCTCTGGTGATGCGACGATGTGGCGTGTGGATGGGGTAACGGGTTGACGGGGTGATGGGGTGACGGTGCGGTGTCGACGCCAGGCAGCTTCACTTGACTTTGATTTCATTTGATTTGAGTTTAGTTGTGCTGTGCTGTGCTGTGCTGTGTTGTGTTGTATTGTGTTGTCTTGAATGGAGTTGAGTTGGTCGACTTGTCATGTCTGCTGCGTGCTGCGTGCTGCGTCGCAAATATACGGGACAGCTGCAAACGTGCGTTCTTGCCACTTGCCACTTGCCGGTCGACGGTTGTCGGCTGTCGGCTGTCGGCTGCCAGTTGCCGTTTGCCACTTGCGAAACTTGCTGCCTGCTGTTGTGTGGCTTTTATGCATACGATGTCGTAGTTGCTTACTATTTTTGAAATAATAATAATGAAAAAAACCAACAAGCAAATCAAAATAAGACAAAACAAGAAAAGAAAAAAAAAAAAGTGAGCTGAGTAAAGCAATAGCACATGCTGACGTCTAAAACGCGCCTCAGCATTTATAAGTTACACTTGGTCAGGTTTTTTTCCCATATTTTGATGTTTGTATGTCGTTAAAATCAAAATTACGCTACTTACAAATATACGCCATCCGATTCCGATACGATTCGATTCGAATGCCATTGGAATTGATTTGGTTTCTGTTTTTCTTCGGTTTTTGTTTTTTGATTTTTTTTGTTTTTTGTTTTTTTTTTGTTTTGCGTTTTGTTGCTTATTATGACAAACATGGCACGACTTGGCACGCACTGTGTCGGTGTTAATTGCGATCATATAAGCGCAGCTCATTTGAAGCTTTTCACGCAACAATGTTGCAACTATGCATGCACGCGTGAATGTCCGTTGCAACACAGTAAATGCTTGGATACCGTTAAGCAGCCGCCACTGACCGGCAGCAGCCACTGGCCAGTGGCCAGCTACAAAGTCAACAACAAACTTGTCTTAATTGCCTCAGCTCGTTACAGCAGCCAGCAGTCAGCAGCCAGCAGCCAACAGACAGCAGACAGACGCTTATTGTCTCTTTGGCTCAGTTGTTTATGTTGTGCCTTGTAAATGCATAAAAATCGAATCAATACACAAACACCTGCAATCCAACAAACAACAAACTATAATTACAACAATAACAGACACAGTAACAACAACAACAACAACAACATAAACATAGTCACATTTCAACATACAAAATAATCGTTTTTTAAAAGCCACGCTGGCACCTTGGCTCTTAATGCATTTCTAATAGCCATATGCGCCCACTAACGAAAATATCCAAATAAAGCAAAAGCAAAGAAGCCAAGGAGCATCACCGCCAATGCAAACGCAAACGTATCCTTTCAATTTACAAAATTAAAATTTTTAAAATTTTAAGAAAAAGCAAAACAAAAAAAAATTCATAAGAAACTAACCGACAAAATTGTAAGAATTCATTATAAAATAAAAATCCTTTGCGTCATCACCTACACGCCCACATAACAAAAGAAAGAACGAATGCATAAAAAATTAGGAATGAAAACAAACGTGGTTCCCTTCACGCCCCCACCGCACACTGGCGCACTGGACTTTATTGCCTTAATCCTTGCTTTCTTGACTCCTTTACTCCTTTACTCGTTTGCTTCTTTGCACGCTGCATTCATTCATGCCTCTCCACGGCTTTTTAATTGAATTTTCTTGCAACCGTTCACTGCGCAGGCGCTTGCACTGCTGACTCCTTAATTAGCTGCGAAGCATTTGATTAATTAAACGCCATGAGTTGTGTTTTCTTGCCCATATGCATTAAATGCTCATGCTGCTGCACTACGGTCATCCTAAGCATTGCAGTGATGCCTGCCAAGGCAAAGCAAAGCAAAGCAACGTCGCACGCACTCTGTCGGCATTTTTCGTGGCCCATTACATTTTCCAATTTGAAAATTGCGCAGTTTCCACTTAGCTGTATTTGTTATGCATTTAACAAGGCATATCCTTGGTGCGCATCCAAAGCGACATCTGTGGGCAGAGTGGCTCGATATACTATTAGCCGCATCCTTAAGGACTTTAGTGCGCATAGTTTCAGGCGCAGTTTCAAGAGGTTTATTATGTTTGTTTCACTAAATGAAAGGACCTCTATTACATGAAATTGGATACCTTCTCTTGGCATCAATACTGTAAAATACAAGAATGTCCTTATGACGTATCTCTCTCTTATGTGACCTTGCACAAACTCCAAAGCAGATGTCTACCCAACTGAGCAGCAATAGGCCAAACTCAGACCGAGTTGCATGATCAGAATGTCAACGAATCCTCTCTACCAAAGCTTGAGAAGAGCACTCAGTGCAATATGACTTTTGCACATGCCCAGCGCTAAGTAGAAGAAGATCAGCTCAAGTGACGGAATCCCGACAGCTGCAACGCATGAAGGCAACAAAGTGTGGCACTAATATCGGGCAGTTGGACATCGGGGTTTTACTTAGGATCCAGCGGCATGTTCTAGTGTTGCTTAGCTTGCACTGCGTCCATTCGGAAACGATTGGCATGGTCCTGAGTATGGCTGCAGAAGGAAGTCGAGCGCAACGTCGGGACCAACTGACAGCTTCACTACTTTAGGCGTCAATCAATTAATTATCAACTTTATGGGGCTGTCCATTAACGCTAATTGATATTCCAAACACTGCTACAAAGAAACAAGCAATCGGGGCCAATCGGAATGCAATTGTCAGTGTTAGGCGAGCGGAATCGGTAGCGGACACACGTACACAGTGCGGACACAAGTGACAAGTGGCAAGTGGCAAGTGGCAAGAGGTAAGCGGCAGGTGACCTGTGGACGTGAGCGTGAGCGTGAGCGGGTAACCCCAAAGGCAGAAGAGAGCAAGTGCGACAAGCGAAGAGGGCCAATGGACTATCATAAGTGAGAAATCTGCGCACAAGATAGAGAAAAGGAAGGAAGCAAGTAGAGCACGCAGCGGCGCAACGTGCAAATGCCGAAGGACGCAGACTGGCGCAAGGACATGCACGTACTGAGGACGAGTAACGAGTGCAACTGATTGAATGCCGATATGCGAGACGACGCAAAGCGTGGTCCGTGATTGCATGAATGCATGAATGGCTGCTGGCTGCTGGCTGCTGGCTCCTGGCTGCATAGCATAACATGAGATGAACGATCGATCGATCGTCATCGATCGTCATCGATGGTTATCGTGGCCCTGTTGCTCATTAATTTGCTTTTTTATGGGTGTTCCGATCATCAAGTTTAGCTTGTTTGTTGACAGTTCATGCGGTTGTTGTTGTTGTTGTTGTTATTATTGTTGTGGCTACTTGTGGCCGTCGCCGCCGTCGTGTGCTGCTCCCATGCTTCCATGCTGCAATGCTGCCATGCTGCCATGCGTGCGAGCGTGTCTGCGTGCTAAAAACTTGTCGTCGCTGTTGCTATGATTATGACTGTAATTATAAATCTTCGCAAACGGAAACTGTCACGCTGCCGCTGCGCCACTATTGAAAGCGAAAAATACTAAATAAATTGCCGACACATGAGAAATGCTGCAGAGTCGTCTGCATGGGTTGGTCGCTTGGTCGTTTGGTCGCTTGGTTGACTGGTGGTTGCCTACAAACGCTATACTTAAAATTCGAAATTCGCACGATCACACCTAATAACGGTAATTTACACGCTCGCGCGATAATTGCGTCAATGCGTTGCAAAGAAACGCTACATCATCCACGGCAGCAGCGTCGCAGTCGCAGTTGCAGTCACAAAAGCTTCGTCGTCTTCGTCGCCACTCCGCTTCGTTGCCGACAAAAAAGTGCTGACAGGATATGGCCATGGATACGGCTAACTTGGCCAAGCTAAGCAAAGCAAAGCCAGGCGAAAGCGAAAGACACAAACTGCGGCACAGTAGAATCAAAGCCTGAGCCTAAGAGTCCCATCAGATGGTGCGTATGCGATAGCGTATGCCGCGGCAATCAGCGATTATTTAAAACAAAAAAAAATAAAAACGAACAAATTAAAAATAAAATAAAAAACAAAAAAAAAAAAAAAAACGAAATAAAATATATTAAAGGAAAAACAATAAAACATAAAAATAAAGCAAAACGGCAGCCAGCAGAAAAGAAAGATGTGCCTGACCAAATTGTTATGGCAACGTGCACCGCGTCACACCACCGCCAACAACGTTGTGCAACAGCAACAACAACAACAACAGCAACAACAACACGAACAACAACAGCAAAGACGGCCACAACGCCAACAAGTGCGAAAAAATGTTGTCGAGGTGTGAAAAATAACTGCAAAAGATACTCCAAGGCAGGCAAGTGCAGTGCGGTGGCCAGTCATCGGTGCTCGGTGATCGGTGATCGGTGGTCGGTGATCGGTGCTCGGTGGCCAGTGGCAAGTAGCCACGCAAACGCGCCAAGGTGTTGAAAGGTTTCTAAGAAGTGTGTTTGGCGATTTCGGCACACAGATACACGCCGCACGGCGAACACGCGCGCGCGCGCCTCAGCAATTGACGATGCACGCTGCCAAGCTGCCAGGCTGCCGCACAGCCCCCAGCCGCTGCCGCCACCGCCGCCGCACCCACAACAGAAGGTGTTGAGTTTTTGTGCTTGCTGTGCCTCTTGCTGCTGCTGTTGCTGCTGCTGCTGCTGATGCTTTGATATATTAAGATTTGTGTTTTGTGGTTGTTGTTGTTGTTATTGTTGTTTTTATGCCTTGTTTTCTGTTTGGGTTTAGCTTTTTCTGTGTAAGTCGCTCTTCGAGGTGTTAAAATTACCCCAAAGGTACATAATAATTACCTTAAATTGCAAAAACAGCGAAATAAATTTTCGAAAAGCGAAACATGAAACGCAACGAAGTGGCCCTGCTACGCATTACGATGAACATGTATGAGGGGGGAGGGAGTGAGTGGGGCGAACGCCTGAACACTGTGTATGCCGCCAAGGAATTTGTAGCGCACAAGATAAAATGTGTGCCTCGAACTGATCAATTGCTGAACTGATCAACTGATCGACTGATCGACGGCTGAACTGATCGACCGTTGAAGCAACGTGCTGCACATTAACTTTGACGCTCTTCTTGATTTCGATGATGATGATGATGATCTTGATGATGTCGATGAGGTCGATGATGATGTTAATAATATAGTATGTTAAAATAATGTGAGCATGCATTTAGTTTATTCGAGTTGAGCTAGGGCGCATCATATGGCTGCGTGCGTGCTGAGTGTTGCCAGATCATAAATGCGAATGCAAATGCGAGTGCGAATGGGAATGCGACTGCCCCGAGCCATCTCCCGCTCAGGCATAAGGTGTGACCGCATAATAATTAATGTGGCCATAATTAAACGGCGGCTGCGGTGACGTCGGCATCAACGGCACCGACGGCCATAACCTCAGTAGCGGCAGCGGCGACGACGGCGGCTTATATGGTCGCACGATAAATGACAACAGCCGCCGAAACGGACAACGGACCGCATAACGGGCGGACTACGCGTTTTTAATTAATTGGCAACGCGTCGAAAATGCTCAGCACAAATGCCGAGCGTTGCGCTGCTGGGCCACTGCCGCTCGCCGTCTAAGGTGACAAAGCGACGTTGTCAACTTGATGGCCCGACCGTGTTGTGCTGTTGCCGTTGTTACATCGGCTTGGCATGTTCGCGTTGTGTGCTGTGTGGCGGCGGCCCAAAGGCTGTTGTCTGCCGCTGCACTGGCGCATTCCAAGAAGGGTTCGCCAGAGGCAGCCAGTACAGTCTGCAGCAGTGTGCTGCCTGGTCTGCTGCCCACTCCACCGTCGGCAGCTCCTCGCTGCGGCAGCCTTGTCTGCGGGCGACACTTATGCGTATTTAACGCGGCTTACATGCCGCCCTTAAGCTAAATTTGTTGCCAACTGCCAAGTGCCAAGTGCCAAGTGCTGACTGCTGACTGCTGAATGTCGAATCGTCGAGTGTGATGCGTAGCTGCATGTAAATTTGCCAATGAAAAATTAGCACATGATGCAATTAACGCAAAATGTAGCACATTTATTTTATCCCTCTTCACTCCACTCCACTTCTCGCCATCCCATGGCAGTCCACTGCAGCGCACTTTGCGGCTCGTTTTCGGTTACTGTGGCAGTGGGGCAGCGGGGCAGCGGCGGACATGCCAGTAGCTGTCGTGTGCGCTAGGCCGGAGCGGTAATTAAAATTTCAGGCACAAAGTGACATTTATCGCGTAATGGTGGAATTTTGTAGAACACCCATAAAATCTTTGATAAATTACATTGGCAGCGACATGAGAAACGCTCGCTCGAGCGCAGCGCTGCATGTTGGCCCGATCGTGGCTGGCAATCGTGTGACACAATCGCTGACACGTACGCCACGCAGTCAACACTGCGGCAATGTGGCATTGCAGCTTTGCAGCATTGTGATTTACGCGTGCGACTGCGTGCCTGTGCATGCGGACTGCTGAGCGCAACAAGGATGCTATGCAGGAAATGCTCTTGTGGCAACGGCAACAGGAGCAGCAGCCACAGCAGCAAGTAAACTCAAATGCAGCAGCCAAACAAATTTCAATAGAAACCGAGCAAACGACAAAAAGAAGCAACGAATCAATAAATAAAATAAAAATGTAACAAAGGGCATTTTATTTATTTGCTCTGCTAATTAATGATGCACACTGGGGCCATGCGCAAATTGTCCTGCGGCGAAATTATGCAAAACAAATAAGGATCAGCAGCATGCAGGCGATCCATCATTATAAACGATTTCAGTGAACGCTTCTAAATCGCAAAAAATCGAAAAAATGGAAAATGACCCGAAATCGGTAACGATCGTTGCCAGGCATTTAATGAATTATGTGTGCTGCCGCTGCATGCACGGAGACATGGCTCTGACCAAGTGCAGGGACGTGGACGTGGACATGGCTATGGACACACATACGATGATGTATGCATTTGCGGTTGCGCCGAGCAATGAACGCAAACACTGCGCAGCAGGCAGCGCTCGGCGTGCAGCGGGTAGCAGCGGACTGAGCGGTCAGCGTGCCACGAGCGTCCATCAAATGCTTGCGCTTTTCCAGTGGCGGCTGTTATGGATATTTTTTTTTATGATGTGCGGCGTTTTTCGCAGAAAATTTTGTTACAATTTTCCTTTTTTTGGTTTTGTTTTTCGATTCTGAAACAGCGCTCAAACGCTTGTAAATGGAAAATAAAACAACAACAACAATAACAATAACAACTCAACAGACGTAAAAAAAAAACAGCAGGCAGCGGGCAGCGGACAGTGGACAGTGGATTATGCGCACAATGCCAAAGCAGCATAGTGTTGTTGTTCTTGTTGCTGTTGTTGTTGTTGTCGATTTGGTTCTTGAAAGGCGATCGCAGCCAATATGCAACAAAGACGAGCGCAGCACACAATTAATCTAAATCCAATTACAAATCGCGCACAATTCCATTACGAAGCTGTGCGACGGACGGACACAACTGACGGACATGACTGACTACAAAACGATTGAACGCATTCAACGCATTTAAGCGAGCGAGCCAGCAAGTAACATTATTCTTGTTGTTGTTGTTATTGTTGTTGCTATGGCTTTTTGAAATCAATACGCAACGCATGCGTATGCATTATTTCGATTTATATCGATACAAATATCATTCGCCGTCGTATATCGTAACATTATTGCGGTCAGCCTGCGGCCAAGCGGATCAAATTACTCAACCCGCTGCCCGCTGCTCGCTACCCTCTGCATTGCAACCCGCAACATTCGCAACGACGACGAATACGAATTCGACAACAATGACTCCGCTATGAGCCTGGCTAACAAGATGAACGAAGTGTCCAAATTGGTGTTGAAGAATATTACCACAAACGCCGCTGAGCGATGAACCCTAAGCGAATGCAAACCGAATCGCAATACGGGCACGAGAAACCCGTGCATCTGCACACAACGCAATGCATCAAACGTTGTCCCGTGTGCGTGGGTGGATTCTTTGGAAAGTGCACAGAAACATGCTACAAATAACACTAACAAAAATAACTTAACTGGATCTCAGTTACTTGAAGTGTCCCATATGGTATCATGAATTCCTCAACTAGATGATAATCACACAAAACCTATATCTATTATGCACCACTTCCTTGTGGCTCAGCTCCGCTGCAATTACTCTAGAGTATAGATCGGATAGTATCCATTTTATGAACATTCTATATATCATTTATATGAAGTGCAGCCTATTCAAATTTAACGACAATCTATGGAACATATTCCAAACCAACTACGATTTGCGAGCGTCAGCTGATCAAAATTTGGTAAACATAAACGATAAAGGTTTGCACTAAAAGAAACGTCTGTAGAAACTACCCACGTAATCGCCGTATTTTATGCTTTCGGCGAAAATACTCATATTTGGAGTTCGCTGATGGAAGGCACTTTGTTGAACCGCAAGGTTGGCATCCCTGCAACGCTAAACGCTTTTAAATTGCCTCCAAATGCTGTGGACCACACAAAAATCCCCTCCGCTGGCATTGATTGAACAATTAAACAGAGCGCGCTGCGATAAGCATCGGACACTGGGGCTGAGGGCATACGCTAAAGACGGCGAAGGACATCAGCTCAGGCGGGTGACAAATTTATGCGTCTTTATTCCATTTAAGCTGTCAATTAAATCGCGACAGGACACGATGGATGCTGCGCTGCAACGTTGCCCCGCATAAGTGCGTTGAAGACTTTGTGTGCGATTTAGTAAAAGAAAAAAAAAAAAAAAAAAAAACAAATCAAAATATAAAAATTAAGAGGACAAAATGGTAAAGAAAAGGATTTAAACATTTGAACGTTCTAGCGCGGCAACAATGGAAAAATATGAAGCATTTTTCTTGATTGCGTTCAAGGATAAAGTCAAAGATATTTATGACTTATTTAAACGCATCCCAATGCAACTTGCGCTGTGTGTGCCGAGCCGAGCTGAGCAGGGGCCGAGAGTCGCTTCTACACAGTGAAGCAGTGACAAAGCATTTTCCTAAATGTGTAGCGTGTGCACGTATCCTGCGGTCCTTAATAAGGTATTTATTTCATTTTTATTTTATTATTTCTTTTTGTTTGAGTCTGACACATTTCCTTCGACTTT
Source organism: Stegana nigrithorax (assembly GCA_037044495.1). Classification (NCBI taxonomy): domain Eukaryota; kingdom Metazoa; phylum Arthropoda; class Insecta; order Diptera; family Drosophilidae; genus Stegana; species Stegana nigrithorax. The sequence goes on along the minus strand of JBAMBQ010004476.1, from coordinate 64,417 downwards.
ATCTGGACAGTTCCCTTTAATAATTTCATATTTGTTTGGTCATGCTTGTTAAGACGGTCCTTAGTGCATCTCTGACTTAAGTGCAAGTCCTTGTTTGCCCAAAGGAATTTCAGATAAACTAAAATGCCAGCAATCTTCGAATAAACATAATTTACAAATCGCACTGCCAACCTATTGACAACTAAGCAACTGCACATTCGCAGCTCATGAAAAATGAATCCTCTGAAAGTCTGATGCTAATCCGTGCATAATTTTTGGTTTTCTTTTTTTTTTTTTTTTATTTGTTGATAAGCTCATATGTGAGCAGTTCTGGTAAAGCAGATTCTTGATATTAAACAAATTTACAAGTGAAACTGCAATTGATCGTCTTCTAATGCAGTTTCTTAAATTTAATGAGCCTCTGTGTGTGTGAGTTTCTTTAGCGTGGATATTTCTGATTTCCTGAGAATCCGTTGCACGTGCTAAACTACACATCGGAACATGCTAAGAGGCACTTTGGCTTCAAATCAATTCTGGCAGTGAAATCACTTTCTTGCGTGTTGCCGCTTCAAAGAGGCAACGTGCGACGTCGTCACTTGCCACGCAGTTAAAGTGTTAACAACTTCATTTCACAAGCGGCGAGCAGCACGATAGCCGGCTACAGATTGATTGGCTGAAAGCCTTTAACGGAAATGCACTAAACACATTTTAATTGTGCCAAGCTCAGACTCAAACTGCAAGCGACGCACAGCTGAGCCATGCCATGCGTCAGCAGTCCACACGCTGCCTTGTCAGTCGTCTAAGCCGTTGTGATTATGCATTTGCTGCCCGTGCCCACATATGCACCGGCATCCTCCTGTGCTCGTGGATCGTGCGGACTCTTAACATGCTGATAATTAAAAATTGAAATGCAATTTGGGTGCAGCGCATTTTCCAATAGTCAAAGCATTTCAATTGAATTCGTGTGCCTGTGTCTTGCTTGCTTTTCGTTTGTGTGTGTGTGTGTGTGCGTGTGTGTGTGTGTGTTAAAATGTAACTCGCAAAGCGGCATGCAACGCGGGCCAAGCATCCTGCGAGCGAAAGCAGCTGCAACAGGAACAGGAACAGGGAATGCGAAGGCGACAGGTCGACGTTGCTTTGTTGAAACGCTGAATCGTTGGCCTCCCGAATGATTGCGTGTGTGCAACGGTTTGTGAATTGCTTTGCAGCGGATCGGATCGGATGGGATCGGAAAGCAACGGATCGAATCAAATTGAATAGCGGCGGCGGGGCATGCGGTGGGACTGCAACGACGCTGCTAAGCCTTGCAACTTGATGAAGTCATTAAATTTAAGTCAAGCGACTGCACACACGCACACACCACAGCTCTCTATCCCTTTCTCTCTCTCTCTCTCTCACACGCAGTCACTCTTCCTCTGTCGCTGTTGTGCCTGACGTCTGAGCCTGAGCCTGCTGCTGCCTTTTGCCATGTCAGTTATTAAATTCAAATCAAAATTATTTGCAATTTAGCGCTCTGCCTGTGCCTGTTGCTAATGGTTGTTGTTGCTGTTGTTGTTATTGTTGTTGTTGTTATGTAACAATTACGTATTGGGTGGCCACCCAACAGACGCGATACGCAGCACATTTTGTTGCTTTTTCAATTACTGCTTATTATTTAACAATAAAAACAGCAAATAAAATGAAAATAATACGCAATAACAATAACAACAACAAAAACAACAACTACAGCAGCAGCAACAATAAGAACAACAATGTAGCAGTGGCCATGGCGCTCATAAAGCTGTCCCAGACAATTGGTTGCATAAATAAGAAACAATTTATAAGACGCATCCAGCGACGTTGCACGAAGATCGATTCGTGGCGTTTTCAAATCGTTTCAACTGAGCACACAAATGAAAAGCAGCAGAAAATAACATAAAAAACACAATATAAGATACAGAAACCAAAAAAAAAGAAAAAACAACGCAGAATAAAAGAAAGATAGAAAGGTGCAAATGTTGCAAGCGAATCTGTGCTGCAAGAAATCCGATACTGCAGCCAAGTCGAGTTGCGATACATGAGCCAGCAGCAACGGGCGACGTGCCAAGGCAAGGCAACCCAAGCCAAGCCAAGCCGAGTCAAGGCAAGCCGAGTCAAGCCAAGCCGAGTCAAGTGTGGCGTATGCCTTTTGTTTGCGTTTATGCTTGCACTTTATTTTTGTTATTGTTGCTTGTGTTCTTTGTGTTGTTGTGTTGTGTTGTTGCGTTGCGTTGCGATGCGTTGTCTTTTGTATTTGGCAAATTAGCCATGGCCATGACACATGCCACTGTGCAACGAATGCAACTCGCGTAGGCCAGCGGCCAGCTGGGCCATGCCATGGCACAGATGTGCCACCGAATTGCCAGCCAATTGTCCAGCCGACTTGACCTTGTGACCAGAACTAAACGAGGTCAGGACTTGGCAACCTTGCACATCATCGATTTCATGCTTTGCCCCTGCACAAATCAAAATATTTACACAAAATGCGTTCAGCATTAAAATGCAATTCAAATGTGAAATTAATTTCGCTATACTCGCTGCTCGCTTCCTGCCCCCTGCCCTTGCCTTGGCCGCCGTTTCTGTCTCAGTTTCAGTGTCGGCTTCTGGTTCGGCTTCTGCTGCTTGCTGCGCATCAGTTGCGCCACAGTCTCGGCTACTGTCGCCTTTTGTGGGCACAGTGCGCAGCGTGCAGTCCGGGTTTTCCCTTGGGCGAAGGCAATTCGATGGCAATGCGTTTGCTATTAGCCAGCCAGTGCCATTAGAGCAGCGCAAATGATGCACCAATCCCCTGATGTTGCTCGACTGTTGCGCAGCGTCACATACAAACTCACTCACACACACACACACACACACACATACACATACATATGCAAAGGCGCAATCCAGTTTAAAGTTAATTGCAATTCAAATATCTTTTATCGCTTTTTCTTTCATCGCTCTTCAATTAATGCCTTTGATCCAGCTCTGGGAAGGCAGCAAAACGACAATTGCGAAATAAAAATCTTCAAAATATTATTTCCAGTTTTTCTATTAATGAGTTCTGCTTACACATGGGAATGAACTGCAATTGAACTCAGTTAAGTCGCTCAGTAAAATCAGCTTTTCAATAGTAAGTTTACACGATTTATACATTAGTAAGTTGAAAACGCTGCTGCGAATGTCGGATTCGTTGTAGACGCAGCAACGCAACTGCCAGCAGAGCTCCCGATTGGTTTTATGAATGAAATTTCGCACGCATGCGCTGGCCTATGCTTGTTTAAACCAAATAAAGAAAAAAAAAACAACAAAAACACAACAGCAACAACATAACAGAGAACAACAACAGCAAAAAGAGTAAGAAGAAGAATCACAGCACAATTGTGGCGCATTAACAATGATGACGACGTTGGCGAGGGCGGCACTCCACACGCTGTGCTCCCTGTGCTGGTGACAACTCGACGTGGTCAGTACGAAGCAAAAAGCAAGAACAAAGCACGAATAAAATAAGAAGACAAAAAGCAAAAAAGAAAAAAGACAGGCGAGCAGTGGCCGAGGAGGCAATGCACCTGAAGTAGCCATGGCAGGCAAAAGCAACGCATAAATGTAAGCATGTGATGGCGAGGATGCGTGTGCGGGTGGGCAGGGGCGCGAATGACTGCACGACAACGGGCAGAGACAAGTTGTCACAGCAGCAGCAGCAGCAGTTGCAGTGCAAGTCCGCGAATTGCATTGCCCGCGCAGCCACAAACAACAATGAGAACAACAACAGCAACAACAAAAGGCGGCAGAAAAAACGTCGCAACAAGTGGGAGCAGGAAAACGAAACAAAAAAAGCTTTGCGGATGTATTTATTTGACAGTTTGTCGTTGCATTTAACGCACATTGCATGGAGGACAAAGCCAAGACAAAGACCAGGACCAAGAGGAAGACCAAAACCAAGATCAACACTGAGACCGAGACTCAGACTGAGACTGAGACTGAGACTGAAACTGAGCTCAAGCGCAAAGGGTTGCAGTTTTGGAGTACGAGGTGTATGCCTTGATTTGATGCTGCCTCTTTGCGTTTTTTACCTTTTTTCTTTGTCAATGTGATCCACGCAAGCGTCGCAAATGATGGGAACTTTTCTTTTGCAGCAGTTGGGCAGTTGGCTGCGTTTGCCGCAAAGTTAAGCGTGGCTATGCGTAGATTGGACATGGTGAGATACAACATCGACTTGTATTTATTTATATTTTCATTTTCATTTTCATTTGTATTTATTTATTTTGGTTTGCTTGTTGTTTCTCTTTTTTTTTTGTATTGGTTTGTTAATAATAATGTCTGCATTTATGTAAGTCCATTGTGTGAGCATGTCATGCGTTAGCGAACAAAGCCAAGAACAAGCCGCATATGCATTTTTCTATTTGTCATCGGCGCAAATCCTATCAAAGTGTGCCCGCGCCACAAGTGTCCTTCCTGGAAAAATATAACGAAACAAGGACAACAAAAAAAAATTGAAATAAAATAAAATAGAAAGAAACTATTATGCAGCTAAAGCATAAAAAGGGTTTTCGCTTCGGCCGGTCCGATTAGAAGCGGACAGCTTCAATACAAATATTTACGCAATGCGATTGTGTGTGAGTGTGTGTGTGTGTGTGTGTGTGTGTGTGTGTGTGAGGACATTTGTAACGAATCGATTCAAGTGCTTGGCAGCGCGATTCATGTTTACACACTTTGAAATTCAACAAAACTGGAGAAAGGATTGCACGGCATGCAGACGCAGGCGACCCACGCAATAGATGAAAACAAAGGAGATTCCACTTCACGGCCACAATGGCAGCCCACATATCCTTTGATTGCCTTTGAGTGGCTGCAATCTACACATGAAATGCGTGCAACCCTATGCAAAGGACAATCGCCTGCAGCACATCCACCACAAAAACTCAAATGCAACACAACCGACAACAACAACAACAACAACAAACCGAGAGTCACTGACTGGAATTGAGTGTTGCAGCAAAACTGTTTGGTCATTGCGAAATCCTTGCATTCTCATCGATGGTCTCGTTGTCATTGTCATCGTTATTGTTGTTGTTGTTGTGGAATATACTTTCACTGGAACAAACGCGTCTAATCCCTGACCAAAATGTGTATGTGTATGTATATGCATTTCTGTTAATGCAATTAACATTTGAGTGCAACTGAGTGTGGAGAACAGCCAATTGACTTGGTTAGATGTTACATTTCATCGTGCACGCAATTGAGCACAGATCAGCAGCGATCACCAAATACACCAGCAGCAGTTCAGTGAAAGTTCTATAGACGCATTAGATCTTAGCACACTTGTGCTTATGTCTAAGGAGGACGACGCTGCTGCTCCTGAGCACTTGGACGCCTCAGCAAATCACTTGCTGCCAATGGCTTCAAATTTATGGCCACTAAGCGCTCTGATGCTTTGGGTTTGGGCTTTTGCTTTTGCTTGTGGCTTTTTTTTGGTAAATGTCTTTCTTGTGTTGTTGTTGTTGTTGTTGTTTTTTACTCTTTAGTCTTGTTTTGGTTTATACGCTGTGTTGGCTCATTTTGGCAAACCGCACGCGACCAGACACAACAACAAAGGACGACATCTACACAAGTGCGCTGCATGTGTGTGCGCGAGTGTGCCCGCCGTCGTCGTCGACGTGTGTTTGCGCTCCATACAGATCAACTGATCGGAGTGTAGCATGCTACATATATGCGCACATGCATATGTATGGTCCCTGTGCGAGCGTAGATGCGCCAGTTATGCGCCAAGGGGTAATTACAGTTCATGATTTATGGCGGCAGCCGTGCAAAAGTTCTTGAACCGTTGCTGTCTTTAGCGTCGCTTCTTGAACATCAGCAGCCACAGCGACAGCAACAACATGGTCATCATCGTCAATATCATTATGACGTTGATCGTCGTCGTCGTCGTCGTCGTCGTCGTCGTGGTCATCATGATGATCATCGACTTTATCGACACACATGGCCAGTGCCAGTATTGCGCATAGCATGACCGGTCGACTAAATCAGACCGAAGCAGCGATCGATCAGCCTGCCAGCCTGCCTGCCTGCCTGCCTGCCAGTCCGACTGACTGACTCTGCCCGCCTCTTTTGGGCCAATGGCATTGGGCGGCACAGCGGTCAGCGGAAGCACGCCTCATTCGTTGCGAGTGTGTTTTATTATTGTGCACCTTTGTTTTTATGCAAATACGCGACGCACCACAATGCAACGCAACGCAACGCATCGCATGGCATCGCAGCGTCTGTTGTTTCACGTGTTGCACTTGCGCAAGTGTTTGACAACACCGCCAACGCCGCCACCGCAGATTGATGCTTATTTACAACTTATTCTACGTCTGCCCTCTTCTTCCTGCTTCCCTCTTCCTCCTTTGGCTTCTTATGCTTGGCCTTCTCTTCTTAGGCTGGTTGCTGCTGCTGTTGCTGCCGTTCTTATTGTCGTCCCATTGGCAGCCGCATGCACGTCAACCTCTTGCCCATACACAGTCACAGTCTCCGCAGCCGCAGTCCACATCCTCATCGCCAACAGCCGTCAACTTCAACGTGTGCTTTGCTCCTTAATATTTTCATTTTGCTTGGCGGCATTTTTGCCTTTCTTGGCGCATTTTTATTCTCTCTCCTCTCCACTCCTCGCCGCCCCTATCGTGTCTTGTCTTGTTTTTGCTTTTGCTGTTTGCAGTATGTTGCTGATACTAGCAGACAACTTCAAAAACAACAACAGCGACAATAACAAGAACAACAACAAGAACAACAACATTAGCGCATTGTGTGAGCGAATGAATTTAATTTCGCTTTATGAGCAAAATCCATATAATCCATCAAATAACATCTCAGACGCTTTCGTACGTGTTCATGAATTTCAATATGGGATTTGGGATTCGTTATTGCGAACAGTCGGCGGCGGCGGCGGCGGAGACGGCGGAGGCGGAGACGGCGCATGCGTCGCTTCTGTGTACGTGTATCTTTTTTGATTTGGATTTCGATTTTTATTCTTTATTTTTTTATTTGTGTTAAGTTTCGATTTCGAATTGGTTTGCTTTTTTTTTCTTTTCTTTTTTTTACTTTTTGTTTTTCTTCTAGTTTTAGTTTTTCTTTAACTTGCTGTTTTTGTTTTTTTTTTTTCTTTCGTTATTTGTTAAACGTGTGCCTAGTGACGCACAGCACATTGTTGTTGTTGTTGTTGTTGTGTCTGTTGTTATAGGCCAAGTGCATTGCAATTAGTGCAAGTTGCTGGCGCTAAGCAAACTTGGATAAACAAATCACATGAGCATCATTTAAGCATTTCCACCTACGAAATAAAGCACTTGGCCACAGTCCCGAAATTCCGCAGCACGGAGGCGTTGTGTTGATCTTTCGTATGCAGTAGCAAATGCTTTGTTGGTCTATTGCTTCATGTTCTATATAACCACACACATTTTGTTTTTATTCTCTTTTTTTTTTTTTTAGCACATTTCAATGAAAAAATAATAGAATTAACACCCAAGTGTCTTCCAAAATCGCTTAAGCAGAATCCCTTCTCGAGAATGACATCTTAATTGGTTAAAAAAGGTCACCGCTCAGTTTAAATTGGAATTTGGATTTCTGCAATATATCTGAATACATTGTATGGTCACGATATTAGTTACACTTCGAATATGTACGGATTTGCTTAGAGATACATCTGAGACACGAATCCCTCAATTCGGTCAGATCTTGATCTGTAGTCAACTGTTCTTGTCAGACTATAACAGTTTCCCATGCAGTTCCCGTTTCCCGTTGCTCGTTGAGTATAGAGAACTTTATTCTACAGAATTAGTATTCGCTATATAGGTATTTACGGGCTTGTATCTATTTACTCGACGTAAGTGTGGGGTCTTGCATTAAACTTTCTGGTCAACTGACTTCAATGGCCATTGCCTGCGGGTGTGTCTAATAATGTGACAAGCAAGTGTACAGCGGACAGCAGAAACGTCTCGCAGTTGGCTTCATGATGTCAGAGCCGCTGCCTCTGGTCTGCGCTCTATGCCTGGCATTCACGCATTCGGTTTGCCTGCCTCGCCTCTCTTACCCAACGCCTGGCTCTTCTGGCTGTCGACAAGCCGAAAGTTATCACTTTTCGTATGTAACTTCATTTATCACATTTTAATATGACAACTCAAATAACTTTTGCCATGGTTGATGTTGGCACCGGCGCTGACGCTGACGCTGACGCCGGCGTTGGCGCTGGTTCTGGCCCTGGCGCTTGCTTGGCTTGCATACCTGCCTATGTGGATGAGGACGATGACGCTTCAAACTGAACTTGAATAAGCATTTGCTGTTGTTGCTCTTGCTTTTATTATTGTTGTTGTTTTTGTTGCTGTTGTTGTTGTTGTTGGTAACGTAGTCATGCCGTGGCATAAAGTTGGCATTAGCCACAATCTGACGCATTTACTACACTAATTGGAACATATTTTTATATGAGCATATTCCGTTGCAGAAAACGTTAAGCGCATGTACCGAGCCTGGATGGAGTATGCCAAAGCAGAATGATGTGCCATAGCCATGATGTAGAACTTGCAAGCGAACATTAAATGCTTTCAACTTGAGATCGACTGACAAGCAACATTTGCGATTTATGTGCAACAAACAAATGAAGATGAAGATATCAGCAACAACAACAACAACAACAACCACAACAACAAATACACACAGCAGAGAGCTACTCACAGGCAGCATTGCCAAAGTAGCCAGCCGCGAGTTTGCCGCCAAACGCAGGACTAAGCCGGCTAAGCTCGATGCTGTACGTAAATTTCAATCCACTTACGAATTTGTAGTTTATACATTTTGGATAAGATGCGAGTGCGAGCGCGAATCAATAATTCATAACGCTAATTAATAACGCCCAGTTTGTGTATTATTATGGCCCAGGACAGCGGCGGAGGCACGAACGGATGCAGGCGACTGCAGCAGCGGCGAAGATGAAAGGCCGCGAAACGCAAGTCGGCCTCAGCCGTCAGGATAATCATAATGACCAAGCAGGGGCCACTACTGTGCCTTATTGAAAATTCAAATGCGTTGGCTGCGATGGCCGAGACGGTGGCGGTGACGTTCGCGGTGGCCAGCCAGAGTGCATACGAGAATTGGTTGCTGGCCTGCCTGGCTGCCTTTGATTGCCTTCTGACGCCTAAGGTGTAAGAATAAATGTTTCAAGTAACAACTTTTTCGTAGCGTATAACTGCGGCCAGCTGCTGTAACGCCCGCGCCCAGCGGAACGCACAAACGATGTGTATGCGCACACAGCACACCCGCCACATGCCCCCCACCCCCACACTGCCACCACTCACACTGCCATCGGTTAGTTGCCGAGTGTAGATCGAAGCGCATGCATTTACTCTGCCTGCTAATCGTTGCGCCGTGCAATCAATCTGCGCATCTTTAACTCACGCACGCACACACACACGCACACGCACACACACACACACGCATCTGCACAGTCACAGACAGAGGCATACGCCCTCGCGTTCGCACCCCCAACCCTGGCATGGAGCAACGGTAGAACGGTCAGTCAGCTGAATGCGCGCAGCCTATAATTTGAACAAATATTTCGGGTTGATTGATGCGCTGGCATTAGAGACTCTTTTTGGGAGGCCGCCAGGATGGGAGCGCCGCTGCCGTTGTCGCTGCCAATCCATTACTTTTGCTTCAGCCTTTCGCTGTTGTGCCATTAAATGCATGTTGATTTCTTGTTTTGTTTATTGCTCAACTTGCCTGCGAATCCCTTCAAGTTCAGGTAAACATTGTTGCAGAGGCGTCACTGTACTAAAAAGCCTGAGACAAGCGAGTGCAACTTGTGAACGCCAATTTGTGCCAGAAGTGACGCATACGCACCTAAGCATCACACTCTCGCACTTTGCCAGCCAACGTCGGAGTAATATTTTTTTTTTTTTTTTTTTTTATTTATTAATTCTTTGCTTTATTAACATTAGCTTACATAGAAACAAATAAAACAAAACATTACATATTGTACCTAGTACACTTGCACTAATAAACAATTTTCATATGAATAGGAGATTTAATTGACTAAGTCACAGGGTTTAGTTCGCATTAGGCGACGTATTAACCCTTCTGTATGGATCAGTCTCGAAGCTTCAGTGTTCACGTGTACTGCGAGTCTATAATTGTGTGCCTTTGCCACTATTTTAATTTCTTCAGCCACCATATTGATCCCAAGATCTCTATGAAGATCGCTGTTGCGTATATACCAAGGAGCATCAACCACATTTCGCAGCACTGTGTTTTGGAATCGTTGAATTATATCAACATTGCTGCTGGACGTACAGCCCCAGAGTTGAGCCCCATATAACCAGACTGGCCGTAGTACTTGTTTGTAAACCATTATCTTGTTAGTAATTGATAGCGTAGAGCGTCTGCCGATTAGCCATTTCATAGATTTGAATTTTAGATCCAGCTCTTTTCTTTTTTTAATGACATGTTCTTTCCAACGAAGCTTGGCATCTAACGTCATGCCTAAATACTTGGCTGAATTAGCATGTGGAATTTGTATGCCATCAATGTATAATGGGATGTAACGAATATTTTTATTTGTAAAATCAATGTGAACCGATTTAGTGTTATTTAACTTAATTTTCCATCTTGCGGTCCACAAGGCTATTTTGTTGATTGCTGCTTGCAGATTTCGTGTCGACTCTTCTTCCGTTCTGCCTACAGCTAGTAACGCAGTGTCGTCAGCAAATGTGGCGATTGTTACGTTTTCTGTTGATGGTATGTCGTGGGTGTACAACAGGTACAATATCGGCCCAAGTATACTTCCCTGCGGAACACCAGCTGTGATTGGCTTGATGTCTGAGTAGATGTCGCCCACCTTCACTCGAAAATAGCGATTACTTAGGTACGACCTAAATATTCTGTGGTACTCTGTCGGGAGGAGCCGATTTATTTTGGACAGTAAGCCGTCGTGCCAAACTTTATCGAATGCCTGAGAAACGTCTAGGAAGACAGCTGAGCATACCGATTTTCGTTCTAATGAGTCTTCGATATAGCTAGTGATTCGATGAACCTGATCCACCGTTGAGTGCTTAGCTCTGAAACCAAATTGGTGATTGGGCACAATGCCTTTTTCTGTGATTATGGGTAGAAGTCGTTTGATCAAAAGAAGTTCAACAATTTTAGACAACACTGGTAGCAGCGAAATTGGGCGATACGATGTGATTTCATGTACAGGTTTGCCGGGTTTAGGGATAGTGACGATCTCAGAGACTTTCCAAACAGATGGTAGATATTTTAACTTTAGAACAGCATTCAATATTTGCGTTAGCTTATAGATGCATACTAATGAGAGTTGTCTAAGTACTTCGGCTGTGATTAGGTCGTGACCTGGAGCCTTTTTGAGTTTTAAATCCTGATTGATTAACAATATTACTTCAATCTCGTTTGTAGGTGGTATGTCAGCTTCAAAGTCAATTTGGTGGTTATTAATTATTGACCAGCCAACGTCGGAGTAATATGCAGCGAAAACGCGCGCCATCAAAGAAGGCAAATGTAAGATCATCTCATTGTCTTCTATTTGCATATAATATACATATGTGACGCATGATTAAGTTAAGAAAGCAGCAAAAGTGAAAATGAAAGCAACAACGACAATGAAGATGAAGACGAAGACGACGATAGTGACAGTGACATCCCCCCAGCGAAAAGGAAACCAGCTGCCTCAGCCTCTGCCGCTGTCGCTGCTGCTGCTACAATTGTCTATTTGACAGTTTGTGTGCGCCTCGCCACAATAGATCTGTGAGCAAACAACAATTGACAAAAGTGTTTTCTTTTTGTTTTTTATTTGTTGCCTTAAACGTATGTGAGTACACTCGTGTGCATTTACACGTTGCGCCTGTGAGAACGAAGGTGAAAGTTCTTCCGGCATTCATCTCAACTCAACTCAATTCAATTGAATTGAATTAAATTCGTTTTGTCCATCACTGTTTATGTTTTTTTCCCATTTTTTGTTTTTTCTTTGAGTTGTTTTTTAAGCAAGCTGCACGCATAGTTTAATCCTTGCCTACTGTGCTCAGGTGCTGCAGTAGCCAAGTATGTGAGCATCGCCGTGCCTGACAATGCGTGCAAAGGGGGCGCTCGGCGAGTAAGCGGAGAATAATGAATAAGGAATAGTGAGAACAAACACGTGAATGCCGTGTCGAAGGAAGAGCACATCGCGCATTGTATGGAGTTGTCAAGTGTCAACGGTGACAGTTTCGGGTTGAGGGCGCACAATAGGCCGAGCGCGCTCCATTGTTGCCCCTGGCCCTTGGAAGTGTCAAAATATGGATTAAGTTTTCTTTTCACTTTCGAGTCTCCTTTCTATCTTTTACTTGAGTTTTCCGGAGTTTTCATTGCCTAATGCTTGCCAAGGCTCTTGTCAGCAGAAGTGATTTATATGCGCTGAACCTTGATATATTGTTGGCGGTGTTCTTTTTTTTTTTATATTGTTGACTTTGTATATTTTTTGTTTTTTTTTTTGTTTTTTTGTTTTCTGGTTTTTTATTATTATCATTAGAACACTTTGGCCTATGCGCTTGGCATTCCCATTAAATTGTAATTTCAAGAATTATCACCAGAGACGAACAACAACAACAACAACAGCAACAGGGAACCGCGACGTTTGTTCGCGAATAGCAATTCCATCTGCCTAATGCAATGACTAAGCGTGTGCGAATCTCTACGGACATGGGCATGGACCGCTCTGTGCTATGCTCGGCATAGTTAGTTCAAATATTTACGATAGACTTGAATGTCTTCATTTAAGTCAGTCATAAAAAGTTGCAGTGTATTGCCAGGATTTTTGCCTAATGTCTTTTATAGCCGTCAATAAAGCTATTCGCTACCTACCTAACTCTCGGCCTTTCTACCTACCTACCTGGCACCAGGCACCAGGCATCAGGCATCTAGTGCCAGCCTCATTAGCGCGAAAAGTTGGCAGCGGATTTTAGAAGTGTGTCACTTTGTCATGTGTGTCATAAAGACATTAGCAGTTTACAGTCGGCACGTTCGCATTTCGAAGATTGTGTTCATCCTCACGTATACGGCGAATCGATTATTAGCACCCTGCGTCCCTTTGAGTACGCGGCAGCCGAATTGACTGCAACGCTAATCTCAATTCACGAACCAATACCCTACAATTATATTACTTCCTTATCCGCAATGACTTACTTTTGCTTGTAAGGATTACGAAAATTTAAATCATTTCAGATAATGGCATTCTTAGTGCGATTTTTATACCCTGTACCGAAAAATGGTAAAGGGTATATTAAAGTTGTGCAAATGTATGTAACAGGCAGAAGGAGGCGTGGCAGACCCCAAAAAGTATATATATTCTTGATCAGCATCGAAAGGCGAGTCGATTTAGCCATGTCCGTCTGTCCGTTCGTCTGTATGAACAAACGGATCTCGGAAACGGTAAGACCTTCATCCACCAAATTTTGCACGAAGACTCTCTCAATCGATAGGCATAACAAGTTTTTTTTTTTTTTTCGATATTCGTCCTATAACATATAGCTGCCATAGGAACGATCGGATGAAAACCCACATTAAGTAACTAAAACCCTTTTGTTTTTCAAGATATCTTCACCAAATTTTAAATTTAAAAGTTTTAGCCAATGTCTAATCACATGTCTAACTATCATGTATATCGGTTCACTATATCATATAGCTACCATAGGAACGATCGGCCGAAAAACAACATTTACTGAGAAAAACTTTTTTTGTTTATTAAGATATCTTTACCAAATTTTGGATTTGACAGTTTTAGGCAATATCCAATCATACTCCTGAATATGATAAATATCGGTTTTCTATAACATATAGCTGCCATAGGAACGATCAGCCGAAAAGTAGCTTTTACTAAAAGAAAAAAATTATTTTGTGTTCATTGGGTACAGGGTTTTCTATAGTCGGTTACGCCCGACTATAGCCCTGCCTTTCTAGTTTTTTTTTGCAATAGAAATATACTTCTAAAATAAAAAACATAAATGACTATGCGTAGAGCTACGGAAGAACAACAATGTGTCGAGTGAGAGAGAAATGCTTATGTTTGCCCTTTACCCTCCGCAAAGTAGCGGGTTTGATGTTCTATAGACTGACTGCAATAGAGATGAAGAGTTTTTCACTTATTCGAGTTAATTGCAGAACACTGAAGCTCGGACACTTGGGAATTGGGAGTAATGCCGAATTGGCAATATCATCAGTTAAACTTTTTTCGTATTTATTTGCACGGTAAGCTGAGGACAGCATGGCACTGACTAAACAAAGTTGCCTAAGCTAACATTTCAAATGTGCCACGCACATTCTGTTGCACTGAAGTCGACTCCCACGCTTCGACAGCAGCCAGACTGACGCTGACATAACGGCTTCTGTGACAGTCATGCTTCGACTACACATCTGTGTGTAGTTATGCTAACGTGCTTCTAGCGGAGGATTGTCAACGGAAAGAGCAAAAATAAAAAATAGAACAGAAAAGAGAAACTAAGCAGCAGCAAGAAGCTGCCAACGCTAATTATGCAAATGCATTTGCTCCTTGCATAGTGCTCAGACGTCAGCTTACATGGCCCAACCTGCTTCAGCACGAGCAGCCAGCCGCATCGCAATCAATAATCATTTCAATTTATTTGGCCGCTCTTGGCTGCGGCGCCAAGGCTGTGGCATGTTTGCGCGAATGCATAATACATCATCTGCATCAGCTCGTCCCGATGCTTGCGAGTGCAATTAATTTGTGGCCACAAGATTTTTCAACGGCGCACTCCGCCCCAGCAGCAGCAGCAGCTTCATCGTTCAACCTGTGCCTGCCTGCCGCCGAATGCAGTCCCAGACCCAAGCCCAGACTCAGTCCCGAGGCTGTGGGGCAGTCGGCAGAGCATTTTTTTGCCTCTTTTTTTTTTTTTCTGAGCTATGTGCAAGTTCAATTAGAAGATCAGTAAATACTCGTGTTTTGTGTGTTTTAAGTCTTTTGTTTTCTTTTACTTATTTTAGATTCTTAAAATGCAATACATAAAATAATAATAATAATAATAATAATAATATTAATATTAATAATAAAAAAAAAAATACTAACTTATTTTACTTATAATGAATACTATGCAAAGTTTGTGATGTGACTTAAGAAGAAAATTTTTTTATACTGGTACAGAGTTGTTTAGCTTAGTCTATGTGGTTTTGTGTCTTCCATGCTTATGAAGGATCATAATTGTCATTTTCTTCCTTAAATCTAAAAAAAAAAAAAAAGGTTTTCTCTTGGCTAACACTTAAAATTAAATACAAATGAGGCACTTGTTTTCTTAGCTGTTATGCGTTTTTAACTAAATTTGACTAGATGCAAATTTGCTTAACACGATTACACTAAAGAAAAAAAAAAAAAAAAAACCAGGAAAATGTGGTGCATATGCAGTGGATACGGTTTTTGGCTATTCACTGTTCCTGCCACAGCGAAATGTAGTCGAGTATCTCCTCATCGTCGGGCGTGCAGTCCTCTTCGTCGATGTTGAAGTTCTCATACGGCTCGAACTTGAGCGCCAGATGCTCATGGCCATGGCCATGGCCATCCGACTGCTCGCTGTTGGAGTTGTGCTCCAGCACGCTCGCGGGCAGCGTGTGCGGCAGCGGCGAGAGCTGCTGTGGCGCCGCCTCGTAGGTGCCCGAGTCGAAGGACATGCTCGAGTTGAACGACGACGTGGGCGAGTGGCAGCCGCCAGTGGCCGCCTCCAGTTGCGTTTGCGTGTGCAGCAGCGGCAGTTGCAGCTGCCCCAGTGCTGTGGGCTGGCTCAGGGGTGGCGTCAGTGGCTGCACATGCAACTGCTGCGATGACAATTGCGGCAAATTGTGTTGTGCTAATTGCAGCAATTGTTGCTGCTGTTGCTGTTGCTGCTGCTGCTGCTGCTGCATGTGCAGTGACTGCGGCGGAGGTGAATAGGTATTCAAGGAGATGGGTGTCAGCGGGTTGTGTGCATATTGCTGCCGTGCCAGCTGTTGTTGTTGCTGCAATGCAGTCAAGCCATTCGGCGATGCTGGCATGTTTGCTGTTGTCACAGGCGAGGATCTGTTGCTGTTGCCATTGCCGTTGCCGTTGTTGTTGTTGCTGCTGCCACTGTTTGTACTTGCTGTGTAGGGGATATTCTGTAGACGATTCTGTCCGACAGCAGTTTGCTGTTGTTGCTGATTCAAATCCGCCACAAGATCCTGCAGCCGACGTATGTACTCCACAGCGATGCGCAACGTGTCCACTTTGGAGATTTTCTTCTGTGGCCCACGGCCGCCGCCCTTGGTCAAGTCCGCGATGATGGACTGCGGTATGTTCTGGCGTAGGCGTGCGAAACTGTTGTTCACCTGCTTGACGCGATTGCGTTCGCGTGCATTGCGCCGCTGCACCGACTGCGACTGATCGACGTTGTACGGTGCCGTGGAGCAGATCGCGGCGGCGCTGTTGGCATTCGGAATGTGGCTGGCGATGAGGGTGCCGCGTGGCGTATATTTGCGTGTTTTGACGCACCCTCCACTGCTCATTGTTGTTGCAGATATTGCAACTGTTGTTGTTGTTGTTGGAGTTGAATTGATCTTAAGTGGTGCAGTCGTTTTTGTTGTGGCTGCTGCTGCCGTTGCTGGGGGTGCTGGCACGATATTCTGATAGCGAAACATTTTCGCCGTTGGGTCGATTGTTAGCGGAAATAGTTGCTGCGATTGTTGTTGTTGTTGTTGTAGATTATTCACGACGATTTTTGCGTTATTGTAAATCATTGACATAATTTTTATTTTCACCGGTTTTCTTGTTCTTAATACTTTTGGTTTTGATTTAAAAAAAAAAAACTGTCTTTAAAAATATTCGCACATTAAAATGTTCGATGCCGTATTATTTTTTTTATTCACATAAGTTTAAAATCTTTACGTTGATTTTTTTTCTTTTTTTTTTTTGCTCGAAAAAATTGAACTTGATCGTGAGACACCTTGCACGAGAATGAGTCCCTTCGTCCTAAACCTTCTTGTTTTGTACCTTTGCCATTGAGCACTTGATGAGCGCGAGCATAAGCCACGATGAGCGAGCAAACATGCGAGTGTACACGAGTAACTGTTGAGTGAGTGTCGCAACGAGCGACGACCTGCGCAGCTTACTCTCAGCAATAAACAGACGAACAGGTAGCCAGGCAGGCCATCGGACCTGCGAAACCATAACAACAATAGCAACAACAACAACAACAGCAGCAGCGAAAACTTTTGAGCCGGCATTTCCTAGCTGTAGGGACCCGGCGCACTTATTCGTGTGCATTTGAGTCAACCCAGTCATTCAGTCATTCAGTCGAATGCTCGCCAACTCTCACACGCACCCTACACACTATCGCGCTCTCATTTGCACACTGACTCACAATGTTGCAGGAGCGCGCAGGTAAACGCATTTGCCTATGCATTGCATTCATTGCCAAATATCGAACTCAATATTATCAGGCCGCTCTCACACTCAGGAGCGCCCTTGCGCTCTTTTGCATTCGCACTCTCTCACTCTGCAGCAGAGTTGGCCTGCCTGTGCCTGTGGCTGTGGCTTTGCCTGAGATGATCTACTTCTTACACTCACACTTGCTCTCTATTGCAGTGAGCTCGCCAAGTCACTTGCTTATCAGTTGATATGTGATCCTGTCTTCTTCTGAAGATTTTTACTCATTATTCAAACTGTTCCCAGACTGTTTAATCGCAACTTGAGCTCAACTGCGTTTGTGCTCATTTCGATTTCATTTTCGTTACGTTTGATTGACTCTTGAGTTTTTGAGCGCAGAAACTAAAACAAAAACAATACTGGATGGTAAAGGAAAGCAATTTTCAAAATTTTTTCAAATTTCGATGCCAAACGATGACTATATGATTTGTAAGCATTCGCTGAATTCGCGTTACCATATTAAATAATCGATAAAAAAAACACCAAACAATAATGTAATTGTGTGCATGTACATGTGCATGCATGTATGTGCGACAGACAGTGAGAGGAACAGAGACAGACTTCATAAAATAGCCACTGACTGTAATTGCGAATGTAGATTTCCAAACTTTGAAAAAAAAACACCATGGGATTATTGTAGTTTATCTTTTTGCGAAACGGCAGGTAGACGTTGTGCGAAATTCGGGAAAATCACAAGACTAAAAAAGGAAAAAAGTCGCGATATGTTAATTATAAAATATGGTCTGACAATTCAATTGCAACACTGAGGCAGACGGTCCTAGGGTTTCTTGTAAGCTAGAGTGAGATGAATATGTAAATATTCATTCGATCCATTGCCAAAGTAAATTTTGTAATTTCTACGAAAAAAAAAGATAAAAAAAAAAAAACAAAAAATAAAATGACTTAAAACGTTGTCAAGATCGCGGACGCACATTGAAGCAGCATTAAGCAAAGCTTACCAAAATCAGTTTGTATCCTGCAGCCTCGACGTGCAAAAAAGAACACAGCGATGCCTTCTTCATTGAGAAACTGCTATTGGCATGCGAACAATTTGCTTTTCGTGTTAATTAACTTAGTGTAGAAGAAGCCATGCACTCCAACGATGTCTTGATCACAGTTGATCACTCCATGGCAGTGGAATTGGGTGTTCGTGTATTGCGTTGCGTTGCGTTGCGTGGCGTTGCGTGGAGTATAAGCAAAGTGAAGTTCAATTCAACTCACGCACGCCCCTATTCATTAGCGCCGGCAGTCGCTTGCAATATTTCGGCGGCATACCAAGAACCGCGTGCGCAAAGACACACATTGGCATGTGTCTGTCTCGTTTTGATCGAGCCAAGCGCGGGGGTAGCAAACATGCCACTTAACTATGCAAGACGAGCACCCAGAAGGTGTTCGAACAATTTCACATATTCCTCTAATTAAACGATCAACAAGATCACAACTTTTTCAAGATCGCAGCTCACCAAATGGACTTGCCCGGCTGCTCCGCTGTACGCTCACCTCATCGCCATCATCACCATCGTCCTCACAATCACCATCACCATTGTGTCGTCGACGATCAATAATAATGACAACAACAAGAATTAAAAGTAGATTGTCATTATCATGCAGTTCCTCATCAGCTGCCAGCGCCGACTTTTATGCAGTTTCACTTCATTTGTGCAAAAATGCAACTTCCGCCATTTGAAATGCCGCATTTAAATGCATTTCCCCCAATGCTTCGTTTTTCTTCTCGGCAGTAGTCTTCGCTTCGATTTGTTTTTTGGCATTCAGCATGCGTCAGAGGGAGACAGCGCACGAGTGCTGCTTGCAGCGACACGAACGAACGAACGAACGAACAAACGAACGTACTTAGCCAGGGCCAGGTGTAACGAAAAAACATTTTCTGCATATTGTTTACCTTCTCAACTCGTTCGATCGCCAGCACATCAGCACATCACCGCATCAGCAGGCCAATGCGATGGTTCCCGCTTTCCTGATTATTTATTATTGCTCTTGCTCTTGTTGTTGTCCTTTTTCTGAAATATCATCGATTTTTGTGCTCAAAACCCGTGTCGTTTTTCGCTTAATTTCTTCGTTTTTTTTTCTCTCTTGTTTTTTTTTTTACATTTTTCATTTTGTTTTGTTTGTGCGTTTGTCTGCTGCCTGCGTGAAAATCGCACCCGCTCTCACTTTAAGCCTTTCGGCGTTTCGACAGCGACAACAACTTGGCGACGGCGGCAGTTCATGTGAATGCACGCATGTCCTGTGTTCCTGTAAACTGAATCCTTTCGTTTCGTTTCATTGCAGTTCACATTTGTATGCATTATTTCTGCTTGCTACCGTCTACTGTCTGTTTTGTGATTTGTTCTTCAATTTCCCTTTCTTTTGGTTTTTTTTTTTTTTTTTTTTGCATAGTAATTGTCAATCGGCATCTTATGTTCCATTATTTTGGCATCATTAACACTTTCATTGTGTTGTGCTTTTGATAGAATTCAGGACTCACAAAAACACGACAAGACTTGGGTTGTGCTGAGTTGAGCTAAGCTGAGATGAGTTGTGTTGTGTTCTGTTGTGTTGTGTTCTGTTCTGTGTGAGGATGTCGTCTCCTTTTTGTCTAGTTGCGGCTGCGACTTCTGTCAGTTGTGGCGTGGCGGCTTCTATTCAATGTTGACATATGAAAAATTACTTTTTGAGAAACTTGGATTTTCGCGCAGGCGCAAAGGAAGACAATGCGGCTAATGTCAGTTTCTTTCTCATGTAAATTTTGATACATTTTTTTTCTTGCGCTATTCTACTTTTCTATTGGTTCAAGTTTTTCATTTAAATATGTTAAATCAAGGATGGTGAATGTAACTTATCATGGCCCTATGCTCCAAAGAAGAACGATGAAGGCAGAATGACTCAGTAACAAAGTGAATAAAAGTTCTTGTGTTCCCTAATACACAATTGAAAAAGACTGCGAGCTTTTAGCTCAGGATTTCTTAGCTTTGCACCTCGACAGGACTCTGCACATGAGTTGCCATGCCACGCGCATGCTGCAGTAGTCCACGGTGCCTATTCGCAAAGCTACCCACTTAATCCGTAGAGACCGGTTTGTATTTTATTTTATTTTTTATGTCTACTTTTGTATTTTGATGTTGTTTAGTTTTATAATGTTTTATTTTTATTTTATAATGCACTTGTCTGGTAACCCCTTTCAGGTGCTTTGGGCTGCCGCAGTACGAGACGCGAGCGACTGGCTTGCCGACTCCGCTGCTGCGCCCCGCTGCCGCTGAACAGCAACCGTTTAGCATTCGTGCGAGTGAGGGCCTTGTGCGCGTTGTGCCTATGAAGCCTAGTTCCGGACGCGTGCGCCTGTCTGCAGGCGCGGCGGGGCTGTCCTGCACCGGCCAGCTTGCCTTCTACGCGTGTGCATAGCATATCCTGCGCTGCGTCCATGGCAACCATGGGTATGTGCTGACTTGTTTGTCTGACTATTGTTCTGCTTTGGCGCATTACAACAACCAATTTCTGCTGCAAGCAACAACAACAGTAACTACAATAAAGCGGCCGAGCCGTGGTGCAACTTGTTAACTGCCAACGAAAGTAGGCAAATTCGAAAATTAATGTGCATTGGAACAAGTTCAGTTCAGCTCGGCTCGGCTTTCAGGTTCAGGACAACGCGGGCCACGTGCAGGCCGGCCGGCCACAAGAAGCGAAAAATAAATAAATTAAAATTGTTGCGCACGCTTTACTCACATACACATACGCATACATATACACACATACACGTAAGCATATAGTTACCTGCATCTACAATATATCTAGTTGTAAATGACTGTGTGTGTGTGTGTGTGTGTGTGTGTACGTGTGTATTTGCTCATGTGGCTGTTGATTTCGTTGAACGCGTTTATTATATGCATTTTTACGTAGTTAATATTTTAATTAAATGCAATATATGCGCCATCTCACTCGCACGCGCAGACACAGACGTAGAGACGCGCTATTTGTGCTACATTAAGGCATTGTAGATACATTTTAGCTGTTGCCTGACGGCCGCAACGACGACGACGACGACGACGGCGACGATGATGATGATGATGACGCGTGGCAGGTGTATTTACGAGATACGATATGCAACACTAAAATAACGTGAGCCAGGGGCACAGCACGGCACGGCACGGCATGGCAAGGCAGGGCAAGGCAAGGCAACGCAAGACACGGAAAACATCGTCAGGGGCACACTTAGATACTTAAAGCGCGACTGGACGGTGGCATGGCGCACAAGCGAGCAGCGCGTTCCCTCGGCTGGCTAATGCAAGGTGAAACAAAAACTCAAATATTATTTCAAAATACTTAAAATAAAACAAAAATAAAGCGAGGACACACACTCGTAAATAAACGAACGAACGAACGAATGAACGAACGCACGAATGCATAACTGAATGACGAGCTAAATGGCCGAAATGTTTGTCTCCTATGCCGCCGCTGCTAGGGGTTGGAGACACGCGTTGTTTGCGTTCGCAGAGTGCACTCCTCCAGCCCCTATCCCGGCGGTGTGCCGATGTGCGTTGGGGCCGCAGTGCACCGTCTGAGCGGCGACCCTAGCGCGCCGCTGTGCAATGAACTGCAAAACACTTCGGCAAAGTTCACTGCCGTCTTTTATCGCAGCACTAGAGACGAAGAAGAAGAAGAAGAAGCATGAGACGACAAAGACGTTAAGTCGTAGAAAAGCTTAGTCAAGATTTACACGGTGTTGTTGTTTCTGCTGCTGTTGTTGAACACATTTGTTTGCTGTTTTGCTTTAATGTGTTTCTGTTTTTTATTTATTTAATTTATATCTTTTTTTTTTTTTTTTTGTTTTCCTTTTGTTTTTGTGGTTTTGGTTTTGGCTTTGGCCAAATTTGCGCAAGTCTTTGCATTTGCTTTTGTTACACTTTTGCGGCAACAGCAACAACAATATGGTGTACTAAAAGCAACAATAACAATGGCAACAACAACAACGACGACTAGCTGATAACTATCATTACCCGCAGCAAAAGTATCCGCAGTGCAGTGCTGCCGAGTGCAGACCTTCTCCATACCAGATACGATACACGCGTGCGCACAAGCAAAGCATGCCGATGGCCGAGCAAACAGGAGCAAGTGAGATGGAGTGAGAGAAGGAGCGGGAGCGGAAGAGTGCAAGTGAGTTAGCATAACAACAATTGTGATAGCAAAAGTGCTGGGGACAGGGACAGACAAAGCAATAGACAATGGGCCAGACAGAGTTGAGTTTCTTTTCGTCATGACGAACGCGCTTGTGTTGATGATCATGAGGATCATGCTGATGATCATCAGCGTCGTCAACGTCATCAACAGTCTGATGATTATTATCATGGCCAAACAAAAACTCAGTAGCACGAACCATTAGATGCGGTCAACATGAAAAACATCTGCTCTTCTGTGTATTCTGCAGGCACACAGACGCGAATGCACAAACACATTCGATCAGCCACTGAGCCACTGAGCCGGTGAGCCGAAGAGACTGGCAAAGCAGTCAACCAATCGATTGATCGCACAGACAGCGGGACAGACAGACGGACAGCCTGTAGCGCGGTTAAAACGCCAGCGTAAACTTGACCCCCAAATAGCAGCCAAACTGAATATACCATACATACAATTTGTATATTTCCTTTATCTTCTGTTTTTTTTATTTTTTTGGTTTTCTGTATCCTTTTGGCCGCCAATTGGCTTTGAGGCGTGAAAATTATGTTAATCGATATGTCCAATGAATCGGAACACGTTGATTGTCTATGTATAATATGCCAGCGGTTTTCGAGCAACCTACCACGTAGTGCGGGAAAAGTGGCAACCTTAGAAAGGCAGCCTTAATTGCGTCTATTTTGAGGTTTGAGCTTCATGAACTGCAGTCATTTTTTTGTACTATGGTGAGAATTGCTTAGCATAGGATTTGTGTGGAGACAATGAGACGAAGAAGATTTTGTTTTTTAGAGTTGACCTCTATTTGAATGAATCATACCTGAGAGAAGTAGACATATCACAAGATATAGGTCAGAAATTCTAGAATCTAGTAACACTCAGAGTGACCAGCAAAAGGGAAAATAGTTTATGACTAAACGTTTGTAATAATAAATGTTAACTGTTTAAGGTGGTCGGTCAGTTGCAGAAGTAGCTACATTAAAAAGGGGGAGCAGGCAGTCTAGATTATGGAAATGGCTGATCAAACAAAATGCCTGTTCAAATTAAAGACCACACTGTGCCTCTACTGCGCGGCAGTTTAGCATATTAACGATGCACGATATAAAAGGCGCTTAGAGACAACGACTTAAAAGGCAAATTTAATGCCTGCGATTGCCTTAATGCGTCAACGATATGGGACAAGTGGGGCTCGGATTCGCTTAATGTGTGCATTTGCGAGCATTTAACGAGCAGGTTACCCGCTTGCTTTCTCAGCACAAACACGATTTGATTGCTCAATTTGCGGCGGTCATCAGTGGTCGCCCTGGACTACTTGCGGGGAGCGTCTAGGCGAGCGAGAGAGAGTGCATACAGAGACCACAACTCAGCTGGGCTGCACTCATCATATCGTTTAATTTAAAAACTCATAAAATTTGTAACAATGTCTTTGTTTGAGGCGCAGACACAGGCTCGGTCAAGCTTGGCGCTTTAACGACACTCATACACACACACACACACTCACATGCAGCAGCCTGCCGTGCAGACGACTTTCGCTAGCTGCCCTCGTTGCTGGCTAAAGCATAGCAGGTCGGCATAGCATAGCTGAAGTTCACTTCACAGTTCGCTTTAGTTCGGTTCGGCACGGCTCGGCTTGGCTTGCTTCGGTTCGGCGCAGCCCAAACTTGAACTTGAATAACGCAAAAATGTCTACGAAGTGCCTATGCAGTTATTGTTCCTGTTGTTGTTGTTGTCGTTTCAACTGTATTGGCATTCGTCTGCAGTCACAGTCACCGGCGCTGATGCTGACGCTGACGCTGCGGCTGTGGCAAACGCAGTCGATGTCGCTATTTCAGTCGCAGTCGCAGTCGAAGCCTTCGAGGCTGGTGCTGCTGTTTATTGATTTTTAATGAAGCAGCTATGCGCCGGAGTATTCCTTTTGATGTTAAGCCATGGGCTTGCATCATGCATGCATGTATTTCGCTAATAATAAAAACAAAAACAAAAAGAGAAAATAACAAAATCATTAAAAATTTTGTATTGTTTTAGTTATCGGTTATCTTTTTATTGTTGTTGTTTTTTTTTTTTTTTTTTTTTGTAAAGTTTCTCTTCATTTTGGGCGAAACAAGTCTGGCTGTGGCTTGCGTTGCGAATTGACTCTTACTTCCGTTTGATAAACGAAATTGTTCCAGGAATCCTTGCTGCTTGCAAATATTTGCACATTAACATTGACCAAACACCATCAATCAATCGATCAATCAATCGTAGGCTCAGCCAATCAATCAGTGTAGTCTGCGCTCAGCACAGCTTAGCTGTTAATTTGTGTTAATTTGTTTAAACGAAAAACTTCAACAACAAATCCTGATCGTTGTCTGGGCAACACCTTCCCAAAAGTATTTTGTGTGTCGACGGTTGGTACACGGATGGTGTCGATGGTGTCGTATTACCTTTGGCCGCGCCTTCACACCTTGAACGTGCCCAGACAGCACCGCACCACGACCGACGACCGACAACCGACGACCGACAACCGACTGCCGACGGGCGACGACCAATGACCGACAATCGACAACCGACAATCGTTGACTTGATGACGTTCGAATCCTATTAGTGGCAATTTTAAGCTGATTTACGCAGCAGCATGTTCCAATTAAAGTTCAAAAAAAGTGCCAAGTGTGAGCCTCTTAAAAACTCATTAATCACTCGCTTAACTATGCTGCTGCCAGTCGCACACCAACGCTGCGCTGTGAGGTGTTAAACCAAACCGAGACGAAGTCTACGACGACCCCGAGTGTGCTCACTAACTCACAAACTAACCGACTAATTCGCATGCATGTCGTCTGCCCGCCAGTCCACCCGCCGGTCCGGCAACACACACACACACGCACACACTCACACAGAAACGAATCCAACTAACGAAGGCAAACAACATGCGACGATGCGATGTGCAAGTAGACGTGTGCGTCCTCTCCCTCAGACGAGTGTGTCAGCATGCAAAGAGGCAGAAGAGGCAGCAGCGGCAGAGCACAAGGTGCGAACTAATTTACACCTCGAACGATGACCATGAGCACAGCGCAGTCTTTGCCAATGACGCTGACGCTGGCGCTGACGTTGATGATGACGATGACGATGACGACGCCTGTGTTGACGTTGTCGGCATTAGACTTTGACTTTGACTTTGGCTGTGCTTCTGCTTTTGCTTTGGCATTGTTTTGGCGCAGTTTCTATGAATTTCACGCCTACTTGAACTCTTCGATTGGCAACGGGTCGTTTGCTGAATGATTTGTTGCCGTTTAAAGTGTTGCCAAGCTGCATGCGTTGCGGCGCCACGATATTGCACCTACATATGCATGTGCATTTTCGTTTCTACTGAGATTTGAAAGCGTGTAAACCAACAATTAAAACGTATTTAAAAATTTCTTCACATTTCTTCTTTTTTTTTTTTCATATTATGCACTAATTATGAATAGCCTTACGCGGTCCTGCTTGAGCCATGTAACTTGCTAAGCGCATTGGCTGCCTTTAGTCGATCTAACTTATATATATGTGTTTTTATGGTAAGGGGCGCACATAAGTATATTTGTACAGCACTAAAATGTTGCATAGCTTGTGGATTATTTTTGATTGCATTCATCACTTTGCTGGCTTTACTGTTTAGGGCAATTATACAATGCAATAAGCAGGGGCACAATAGCAAAATCATGGCCATCTAGCGGCAGACATCTAAAGCATCTGCTCATTATTTTCGCCAATGTTTGCTCAATGGATTCCTAATTTATGTGCGTCAAATTATTCAGCGACCACACGTAATAAATTTCAGTGGCACAAACTCCTGCAAGAGCAACAAAAAACCAGCAGCAGCAACAACACCAACAACAATAAAGCAAATAAAACAAGTTAAAACATACGTTTGTGAATTACTCCATGCGCTGAAAAAGGCAAAGCCAAATGTCGGCTACAGACAGCAAAAACAACAACAAACACAACACAACACAACACAATACAACACAACAGAAGGCAACACGTCGAGTACAGTATTACCAATAATTGTGACAGTTAATGTATGCCACAAGATGCCAGCGCATTTGTCACATGCCCACTGTACTGCACCGCAGCAACAGGCGGCTGTCAATCATGCATTGGCACGGCTGCTGCCAGGATCAGTTGCGAAATCGCTGCTGGCCACTGTCCACTGGCTGCTAGTCTCTGGTCGCTGGTCGCTGGTGTACAAATATTTCACTTTTGATTGCCGAGAAATTAAAACGTTACGCATTTGACGCAATACCGAAACTCAAATTGACATCTACGCATAGTCAGCGTTTCCTTCTGCAGCTCTTTACTCTGTTATTGTTGTTGTTGTTGTTGTTGTTGGTTTTGGTTTTTTACTGAATATTTCGTATTGTGAGTTTGATTTGATGCCTTCAGCTTTGCGCTTGCGCAGACGTTAGCAATCAATCAAATGGTTTCGCGTTTCATTATATTTTCTTTTTTTTTTTTTGTTTTTGTTTTTATTTTCTAAGACTTCTTTATGCTTTGCTAACAAAAAACTAGCCACAACGAAAAAAAGGGTTTTGATTGTATTGTCGAAAATGGCTTATTGCCTTGCTAGACAGCAGGCAGCAGCAAATGAATGAAACAGAAAAAAAATTAATAATGTTTAACCATTTAAGCTGCACTGCAAGACTAAAAAAATGAACGAAGAATAATATATAAATAAATAAATAATAATAACAATGAGCAGCCTTCAGCAGCAACAGCAACAGCCACAGCAGCAACAGCAACAGCAGCAGCAGCAGCAGGCGCCCGCAGCATATTTGTTGCGTACGAGGCACTCCTCAATATGTGCAACGCCAACGCGCAGACGCACAAGTTTCGCATACTCATTCCTGCTCCTCTCCCACACTCTCTTTCTCTTTCTCTGTCTCTCTCTAACTCACTGTTACATTTTCTTAGTATTGCACGCCCGCGTAAAATTTGCCTAAATAAACTTTTATGATTTCATATTGCATTTGCTTTGCTTTTTATTTTACCTTTTCAATTTCAGCATGTTGCGCATTTTTTATTAAATTCTTATTTATTTATTGTTTTGGTTTTGCTTTTCGGCCACATCCTTTGGCCCATGGCTGCGTGTCTAAGCTGTATATCTCGCGCTGGTGTCCGTTTTGGGGCATGCATACACAGCCAGTCCGGATAATTAACACCTCAACACCTTGGCCGCGACGCAGGCGATGCAAACACGATGACAATCTCGTTGCTGAGTGGCTGAGTTGCTGAAGCGCTGAGCTGTTGAGCTGCTGAGTAGTGGGTAAGGCGCAAACGCAACACGCTGGCCGAACTTATGCAAAGGCAGTCTCAGAGCCTTATGGCATCCGATTCCTTTAGCTTTTCGCCTTATTGTCTTAATGCACGCAGCCAGCCGCATTTGTTTGAGTTTGAGCTTCGCTTTTGGCGCTTGGTCTCAGCACTTCGCTGCTGCTTCTGCTTGGACCTGGGTATCGTGCTTGAACTTGGACTTGGGCTGCTGCTGCAACGTGGCGTGGGCTCAGTCGTTGTCCCTATCTCAGTCTCAGTCTCAGTCTCCGTCCCAGTGTCAGTGTCAGTTTCAGTTTGCCTAACGCAATAACAAATATTTATACTTTTTGCGATAAATGTTTGCGTTGGTTAATAAAGCGATTTGTTATTTTCACGCTCATAATTTATATGAGCGTAAATTGGATTAAGCCATTTTGGCTGGCAGAGTTTATGTGGCGTGCGTCGGCCAGACAAGGCAGCGATGCCGGACCAAACCAGAGGTCACGTATTCTTCTCTGCTTGTGCCTCTGCCTGTGCCAGTGCCAGTGACTGGCTGTGTAGGCGTGTGTCTGCCCCTACCTCGCCCTGCCTGCTGCCTGTGCGCATTTTGCATATACGAAATGCCTGAGGTGACAAAAACTGCTGCATGTGTGCAGTGTAAATGTGCAAATACGCGCATCCGAGTTTCAATTGTGGATGGCAGTTACTTATGTGCTGCTCAAGTGCTTTTGGGTTTTTGTTCTTACTCCTGCATCGATCTATTGAAGGCAGTAAACGTTGCTGCATGTAGCTTAAATTGCTAAAAGCAGCGTGCAAGCTAAGACATAACTTGGCTAACGGAAAGCGTCTGCCAAGAAATTGATTAACCACAGTCAATTGTCAATATACGGACAATCGCTTCAATTTAACTCGCACCAGCGATGGACATGACTTCTGCTTACATATCACAGATGCCTATCTCTCTCTGTGTGTGTGTGTGTGTGTGTGTGTGTGTGTGTGTGTGCACTAAGAGTTTAATTAATCTTGTATCTAAACACCCGGACACAATTGCCGATCCCAGATAAGCAAGAAGCATTGCCAAGAACAACCCAAGCCTTGGCATATCTCAGTGTGGATATTTTTTATTTTTTTTTTCTTTTTTTATTTTATAAGTTAAACGATGCGGTTAAAGATGGATAACGCAAATTAAAATCAATAAAATAATAATTGCATATTTATATAAATATTCTCGTATCTGGCTGCCTAAACGCTGCCGCACGTTTGTCGCCGTTCGCACATGAGCAGCAAATTGCAATTACACGCTAATCAAACAAGCTTGACAACAATTGCCATTGCATCCTGCGGCCACAGCTGTGACGCAGTCGCAGTCGCAGAAGCAGCCACAAGACACCAACACACGTTCGCATGGCTTATGCATGCGCCGACTACTGGCCATCGCTGCATACTTCCACACACACACACACACACACACACACACACACACACACGTATACATATGCCTGGCACTGACACTGTCGCTGTCGCTGTCATTGCTGCTAGTGGCCAGTAACCAGACTATGTTGGTTTTATTGTTGTTGTGACTGTTGCTGTTGCTGTTGTTGTTGTTGTATATGTATAATTATTGGAAGTTATGTGTCCTTGCGCTGGGTAAATACCAGCGCCAAGCAGATCGCGAAAGAACGAACAGTATGCAACATAGCGGAACTGCACCGAACTGAACTGAACTGAACTGAAAAAAAAAGGTACAGAAAACAAGATAAAGTATGACAGAGAAGAGCAGAGCAGAGAGATCCAGAGATCCATAACGAGAAATGCCGCAGGAGCGGAAGAGCGGCGCAGTGCAGTTGCTACAAATTGAGCCATGTACATTGAATGGAAATTCACTTCGGTCACAATGCCTCAGTCGCATGCGCTGCACATTGGCGTGCCCCTCTTCCTGTTCCCGTTCGTGTTCGCACACGGCCGTTGCATTGCCTGCTAGGGCATGACAATTGTCGCACAAATAGCAAAATAGTTGCTTTGTTGTTGTGCGCTTAAAATGCTTTTGTAGTCAGCCGGCAAGGGGCCAAGGCCCACCAGCACTGGGCGGTGGCGGCGCTGACGGTGTTTGGGGTGTTGAGCTGCACTTGGATTTTCCTGACTTCGCTTGGCTTGGCTTAGGTTCGGTTGGGTTGGGTTGGGTTGGTGTTTAGCAGCGCGCCCAGTAAAATCCAACAAGTGTTTAATCGTTTGTAATTATGCTGCGCAGCAACATTGTGCGAGCGCGCTGTGAATGCGGCTGCATGGCTCTGGCTCTGCCTTGCTTTACACATGATGTGCAGGGTGCAGGATGCCAGGGGTGTTGTTGCTGTTGATGCTGCTGCTAATGATGTGCGGCAAAGATAAGTCGCTTCCTTTGCGTCGCGTGTCAATGTCAGCAATGGATCGCGACTAGCGATAATGGCATCGACTACTAGATCCTACTCTTCCTCTTACTCTTCCACTGAAGCCAATAGCCGCTGGCCACAAAATAAAAGCAGTTCACAACTCTTCTCTTCAGTTCACTTCTGTTCAGTTCAGTTCAGTTCGGTTTAGCTGCTCAGGAATGCTAAGCGTCAATTTAATTATGCTGACAATACAAATTGCGGCGCACCAAAAAGTGATTATGTCGATTGCAACAAATTGTTCACAGGAACGCTGTATGCATGTGAGCAGTGTAAGCATGCCTTTTGTCGTTGTTGTTGTTGTTGCTGCTGCTGCCACTGCTGCTGCTGTAGCTGTGCCTGTGGATGTTGTATTTATAATCGATCTTCGTGTTCGCTGCTGTCGGTAATCGTCAGTTAATCGATAAACGATTTTAATGGACAAAGCAGTGCAATGCAGCAGAGTGCTGTGCTGCCAATGATGAGAGATAGCCGCGCGCACACACACGCACACACACAGTTGCCCGTACATAAAACATGTCCCGATAATTATGCAGAGCGCGCAATTGTCGTATGAAGAGCGGCCAGCAACATGCAATATAAATCATTGCGCAATGTGTTTGCGTCTGCTGAGAAATGAAGCTCAGACAAATTAACACATAAATTCTATCGCAATTATTGATCTGTAATAACATGGCATACACAACTCCGACTCCAACTCCAACTCTGACAACAACAACAACAACAACAACAACGACGACACCAATGCCGACACCGACAATTTCACAGCAAGTGCTGTTTGCAACATTGCAACCTTACAGCTGTATTCTGCCAAAGCAACAATAATATAGCAAGAACAAGAATACGAATACCAACAACAACAACAACAACAAAAACAGCAAGAACATCCAATTAATAATATGCAACACTAACTGACACGATGACAACGCGCGATATACGTAATGCATTGCGCATTACAAGACGACGACTACGAGAACAATAACAACAACAACAACCACAATAAATAAAAAAGCAACAATAAAAGCACAACACAGCAAAGTCAAATAAAAAGCAACGGAACGAAACGAAACGACGCGAAACGAAACGAGACGAGACGCACTTGCCCACATATAAAGCATTCAGACGAAGTCGTCGATTGCTTTGTAGTTCGTGTGTGTGAACGTGCACGTTTCAGCTTCTCGGCCCATTTCGTCTTGTTTCGCTTGCTAGTTGCATTTCACTCGCTCAAGCTGTGGCGCACTGCTGGATGGCACTTTGCGTTGCTCACGTGTGCACAAGCTAACATATACACAGTTTGCGAATGTATGTATGTATGTATTGCATATGCATGCATATGTACACGCGCAATCAAGATCACTTGCACTTCGCTGTTAATGCGGCAAGTGCTCGCGATCATTGATCATCGTCATCAGGAGCAGTGACTGTAGCAGCGGCAGTAGTAAAAAAAAAAAAACAACAACAATTACAGCTAAAGCATTAAAATCATTGCTTATATGGCAACTCTCATACGACTTTGACACTGCACATGTACACACTCGCACGCACACACGTGTGCGTCGCTGCTAAAGCTCCCCGCTGGACTTCACCGAGTCCTACACTATGGCATACACACCTCGAGGACGACCGTCGTCGTCGTCGGGTCTTTTTGTAATCCGAAAATTTTTATTTTAATTAAATTGCTTAACGCAACGGCGAAATGCTCGTGCGCAAAAATTAAGAATTTGTGCACCGTTAATGAACACACAACGCATGGCCGTGCGCGTCGTCCTATGTTTCCACTGGCTGCGCTGTCGCCGCTGCTGCTCCCTTTGCGATAGCATCGAATGCGCAACACTCTTAACTGTAATGAGCGCCTAAGTGCCACGATTTTCGGCACAAATTACAATTAAATGCACCGCGGCAAATATTTGGAGCAGTACGGCTGACGGTCATATGTAAATTTGCGCATTGCCTGCGCCATGTTATGCGCATGACACTGGCTAGCGGGATACGAACGAGATAAGCCACGAGCACAACTTCATCCTTCATGCCACAACAAAAAGAAAACAAAAATAAAAAAAATAGGAATAAATAAAAAATAACATGAGCTTACTAAAATAAACAAGTTATTGTTTTATAAAACTGATTACACTGCTGAGACAGCCTCATCCACGCTGGCTGGATAGTACGGGAGAATACTCATAGCCCAACACAGCCATACCCATGCATGCAGTTCTCTTGAATATTGCGCTGGCCTTTCATAAGCCTGGCTTATAGTTCTCCCAGCACAGAGAATATGTCATTTTTCTAAGTCTGCCTAAACCAAATAATGGAAGTTCAAAAAGATTACTTGGCGTTTAGTGTTGCATAAAGTTGTTAGCCTTCAATATTGCTCGCGATTTGTAGCCGAGATGTGAAAATCTCAGCAAGAGAACAGAGGAGAGAGAAAGGTTAGTGTTTCAATGGCACGACACTTAACAACTTTGATTGCTTAGAAGTAAAAGCGGACACCACATAACGCCATGTTGTGCAAATAAACAACAAATAAACCGAAACGAGAAGAAGGCAAAATGAGCAGCCGAGTGCTGACTCGTGAAAATATTTGGCAGCACTGTGCATTGTGGCTGACTGCCGGTTGGACAGTTGAGTAACACTTGAGGCTTGGCATGATTGACTTATCAAAGGAGTTGCTGAAAGTCAAGTGCAAGCAAATAAAACCAAAAACCAACAAAAGACATGCAGCACAACAAAGACAAACACATCAACAACAACAATAACAACACCAACAACAACAACAACAGCAAGAAAACAAAACACAAAATGTGACACGCATGCGCGAAACTCATTCATGCAATGCGCCAAGACTGCGGCAGCACATCGCAGCAGCGCAGGCGCATACTCAACAATCGGCAATCGTCAATCGTCAATCGACACATGACATCCCGATACTCGATACTCGCCGCAGCAACTGAATTATGCGCACGCATTGTCCGCACGTCACATGACGTCGTCATGTGCATCATCAGCAACAGAAACAGCAACAGCAACAGCAACAGAAACAGCAACAGCATCAGCATCGTCATCATCAGCAACAGCATCATGACCATCAGATGTGCTTACGGTCACGCTCACGCTCACGCTGATGAAGATGAAGATGAAGATGCACTCGGTGTCAGTCCTCAAAAGCAGTAGCAAAAGTCAGGCCCAACTCGCCAGGAAGCCAACGAAACACACTTCGCCAAATCCCATCCGATGCCATCCCGTCGCAGCGCAGCATGCAGAGTGACGCTCTTGCCTGCCGACGCCTGCCTGCCCCAGTCTATGCAGCAGCAGCAGCCAGCAGGCAGCCCTTGTTGCTGAAAATTTACAATGACGCGCAACAAGTGCGAAATGCCTGAACTGCGCTGGCCTGGCCTGGCCTGGTCTGGTCTGGCCTAGCCAGTGACGGTGGCGATGGCGATGGCGATGACGATGGCGATGATGATGATGATGATGGCGATGGCGGTGACGGTGGCAGCAGCGATGGCGGTCATACGCAAAGCTCAGACTCAAGCGTGAAGCAGTCAAGTGAAGTTGTCAACAGCGTTGCACACTCCAATGGGGCATGGGGGCAAGGGGCACGGGGCATGGGACATCGGCATCTCCGTCTAAGTGCACATCTTCGCCGCTGCGCTTGTGATTTATGTTGTGCCGAGACCAAGTGAGCTCTGGCCTCCGTTTAGCATAAGTTGACTTCAAGTATTCTACACAGCATTCAATGATTATGCGTTAGCTTCTGCTGCTGCATCGGCTGCTCCTGCGTCTGTTCCTGCGGCTGTGTCAGCGTCTGCGTCTGCGTCTGCGCTTGCTTCTGTTTCTGCTCTTGGCTGGTGTTGTTGTTGTACTTTTTGCTCAAGTTGTTGCTGTTGTTGTTCGTATTGATTTTCTTTGGGTTTTTTGGCGTGAAATGACATCGTCTCGTATTGACGCTGATGCGCTCAAGTGGCAACATTTTGTTGCAAGTTGCATTTTTTGCTCGTAGTTTTTGTTAATATTTATTTATATTTCTTTTTGTTTTTTTTTTGTTTTTTTTGTCTTTCTTGATTTTGTTGTTTTGCTGTCAGTGTCAAACCGTCTGTCAGTTTAGCTCATGTAATCAATGTTTTTTGCTTCTGCTGTTGTTGTTGTTGTTGTTGTTGTTATATGTTTTTCCTTGTAACTCAACAACTTTGGCAAACAGACAACGCATTCTGCTGCCGTTTACTTAAATTTAAGTCGTTTCTTTTCTTTTTATTTGTCTTTTTCTTTTTTGTCTGTGAAGTTAACTTTAATGTGTTTTTATTTTTATTTTTGTTGTTGTTGTTGTTGTTGTTACTGTTTTTTGTGTATTTTTAATTAAATTGTAATATGCTACCGTGTTCCTGTGCCCGCGTCTGCGCTGCAATTACATAACTCAATCAATTTGTAAGCAAAATCGTTACGCGCCCCGCCACCCGTACCGGCTGCCCTGCACACACACACACTCCAACATACACACACAAGCACACATACACATAAATTCATGTGCGTAAGCCATTTGCGACCATAAAACTTGGCAATCACTTAATCTCTTAAAAATGATCGCCTTTAAATGATTTTTTGGGCGATAAACGAATTTATTGCAACGACGCAAACAATAATTGGACCGAAGACACAACGAAACGAAACGAATGCCCAATAAGCAAACGTTGGCCATGTGGACGACGGCGACGCAATGGAGACGACGCTTTGCTCTACATATAGACCAAAAATAATACAAAAGAAAGATAGAAAGAGAGCGAGAGATATAGAGAGACAGAGACAGAGGCAGATAAGATGCGGCACTTCAGCTCTGGCCATTCGTTTATTGTGCAAGTTGGAAATTTTATTATTTCCACAATGCTGCCCTCACTTGGCCCGACTTAGCCTGCCATGGCCTGTGCTGGCCTGTGCTGGCCGAGCTAAGCTGAGCTGAGCATTGTTTCACATTGAAATTAAGTTGCTCGCATCAACCGAGCGCCGACGACAATCGACTATCAATTCTGGGAGTTCCTTGTTGCTGTTTGTCGTTGGCTTTGCCACCAAGGAAGCTGCCGGTTGCCGTTTTTTGCTTTTTCTTCTCGTTTAACTGCGATTTTGAGCTCGTTATGAGTTGATCGTGCGGTGCATAGGACTGATCACTGATCACTGGGCACCGGCTTACATAGCGATCGCCTGCACTGCGTCGGGGCTGAGAGATGTTTCCTTCGAAATATGCTACAATCGGCAGCATTTTGGAGCGTATAATTTGCTAATCGTTGCCGTGTAATATATCACGATCTTTATAGCGACAAGTGACAGTGTGACCGAGGCGGCAGCAGCGATGGGGGTAGAGGCAACGTCTGCATGTGCAAGGAACAAGGAACAAGGAAGGTAATGAAGTTGTACGCGTGATTTGATTATTTTTCCCTCAACGTTTTTGTTATTGTCTGCGTTGGCTTAAGCAAATACAATGTGCAGGCTTAATCGATTAAATTGTTAAATCAAGCAGGCAACAGCCGCAGCCGCAGTCAGCAGCCGCAGTCAGAGTCACAGTCACAGCCGATCATGCGCGCGAGCATTGTCTGCAGCACTTCTGACTCTCGGCTTTGACGTTTCTTTTTGCTTTTTTTCGCAGATTCAATTTCGTGTTTCGTAAATTAGTTCATGCCATGTTTGCTGTCGTCGCTGTCGTTGTCGTTGTCGTCGTCGTCGTCGTCGTCGTCGTTGTCAATAAGCGCGACTGCAGCGCACAAAGCTATCTGATGCCGCTTAATTTGTATTGGGTAGCAAACAAATCTACACAACACAAGCCCCCCCCACCATTCTCCACTCTCCACTGGCTACTCTCCACTGGCCACTCTCCACTCTCCAGCCAGTGGCCACCTCGCTTGCATTTAGTCGATGAATGAATTATTTTAAACGCTGCCAGCGACTGACACCAACAGCAGCAACGTCACCGGCAGATCGATCAATTGGCGGCCGCGAACTGACGACAGCCTGCGCGGCGCATGAAATGCATTAAAAAATGTTATTAAAACAAAGTTGTAAATTTTTAATACAAATACGCTTCGCGTCGAAGGCGCGATCTGGGCCCATGCTCATGCGCATGATTCTCTTCTCTTCCTCCCGCTGCCACCCGCTTGCGCTCATTTCCACTTGGCCATTGGCAGTGCGGCGTGGTTGGGTGCAAGTTGTGGCTGCCGCTTTTGCTCTTGCTGTTGTTGCTGTTGTTGTTGTTGCTGTTGTTGTTGATGAAGACGACGGCGTTGACGATGATGATCGCGAACTTGCGATAATCTGCTAGGAGCCTACTAAGAGACCCTGGCATACTTTAAACGCACTAACGCTAATTTAAATTACCTTCTTTTGCTTCTGCTTCTTCTTCTTCGATTTTTTTTTTTTATTATTTTTTTTTTTGTTTTATTTGTTTCTTTGTTGCGTTGCTTTCCTTGCATGAAAAAGCATTCCAGCCAGACTCGCGCATAATTTGCATATCAGCTAAATGTAAACGAAGGATCAGTTTGTAAGCGTTATCGGATCAACAACGGCCAAGCAGAAAACGCAGACGACGACGACGACGACGACGACGACGGCATCGACAGCATTACGCATAATCAAGCCATAGCCATGTGTATGGGACTTGACTGTGCTTGGCCTGGCCCGCTCAGCTTGGCTCAGCTTGGAGCGTGTGGCTTGGTGCGAGGCCATGTTTCAGGTTTAGTTTCAGTTAAATGAATGCCACAGGCTGACACTTTAATTTTCAATTACAACAAATTGCCTATAATGCCTATGCTTATCGGTTTTTATGCCGTTGCAGTTTTAAATATTCTCCGATATACAAAAAATGAAGCATAATTGAACTCTGCCAGGCGTCCAAGGCGTGCAAGGCGTGCTGCTTGTGGACAGAGACACAGTGCACGGGTGTGTGTGTGTATGTGTGTGTGTGTGTTTGAGTGTGTGCGTGTGCCATGTGACACATGTGTGTGCGCGCCTCTGCCTGGTGTCGCCATGCAATATTCTAATGACACCTTTGGGGTGCGAAGCAACTCAACTGCAGCTTAGTCAAAACGTTTATCACAGTCAGCGCAATCTCAAATCAATTCATCAAAATCAAATTCTTAATGAAAAATATACGTAAAAGCAAAAGCAACAGCGCAAAAAAAAATACAGGAAAAAAAATATAAAAATAAAATCAGAAAAAAAAGCGAATAAAAGAAAATCAGAAAAAGTATAAATAAATTTACAATTGATTTCTTACGGTGATGCTGCTCAGCACTTGCCCGACTGTGCAGTGTTGGCATGCATGGAGGCGGATCCATAAATAAATGTAGAGCATTATTCTTGAGCAGTTTCTTACGCATCCGGCCGCAGTCGCCGGCGCGGACGCTGCTAAGGCAAAAAGGCAATGGACAGTGCAAACAGACAATGCGTCAGTCAGTCCGTCAGTCCGTCAGTGCGTCAGTTGATCAGTTTGTCAATCAGTCAGTCTGTCATTCTGAGTTTGCTGTACCGTGCAGCACCAAAGTGCATCCACAAGCCAAGTCAACTGAAGTCAAGCCAAGCATTTTGGTACTTCAGTTGTGGCCTGCATGAAGTACAGGGTCTTGTGCTGCAATAATTTCGTTAAGGACACAGCAAATAATAATAAATGATCTTGGCTTATAAATGATCGCTTAGTTCCGTTGTAGACGTTGCAGCCGATGCGGCAGCGGAAACTCTTTTGCAAGCTACAGAAAGTCGTTTGCTTGTAGGTGTACGATAGCAGAATGTCCGTCTGCCTCTTGCCTCTTACCTCTGTCTGTTCCGCTGTCCATTCGTCTGTCCGCCTGTGTGCCTGCCCTCTACTTTACCTAAACGCTGCTACTTCGCAATTATTACAGAAAATTCTAGGAAAATAGCAACAGCAGCCACAGCAGCAGCGGCAGCACAGGCAGAAGTTATTTACCGTAGACAATTTTTGCCATATTCAGCTAATGGCACCGACGCTAGCTAAAAAAATCAAAACAAAGCTGAATAAACAACGACGCAACGCCGAACGATGAACGACAAACGTTGCTTACGCTGGCACCTACACGCGTGCACAAGAGTCTTAAGACAGACAGACAGACTGACAGAGGGACAGACAGACACAAGGACAACATGCAAACGAATCAACACAGGCAAGCAGGCAGCTAAGCAGAACACACGCAGGACACGCAGGCCACGCATGCGTTGCCATAGACAAGCGCAAAGCAGAGCAGAGCAGCGCTGAGCATTGCCGCTCGACCTGATAAGCAAAGTTACTGTGCCATATAAGCGCGTGTAAAAACATAAAACATAATAAAACAGAAATAAAAAAAAAAAAAGAAAATCAAATAAAAAATCTGATATTAATTTCTAGTATTGCGAGGGCGAACGACGTTAGCACACTTCCTTTGCGTCGCCTACTTTGCTCTAGTGACAAATCAGCTGTCTGCGACTTAAGTCAAGTTATAAGCAACTACAAAAGCAACATGGAGAAACCAAATACAGCAAACAGCAACGAAATAGAAAGGGATACACAGCCATGCATGCATACATGGCACATCACATATGCATCGATGTGAACGTGCGCGCCTAAGACAAATGCAATCAAAGTAGAAATGCATCTGCCAGGCGCATCACACAGACACACAGGCAGACGGACACGCCGACAGACGCACCGACAGCGAGCTAGGCAAACATGCGGCGCACACCTTTGCGCATGCGCTAAACACAAATATTATTATTACACAAACCCACATACCTTCGTATCTTGTAACTCGCTGTAGCTGTGTAGCTGTAGCTTGTGCTATTTGTCTAACCCGATCCTCATTCCTCGATCCGCTGCTGTTGTCGTCATCAGCGTCGTCATCAGCGTCGTCGTCGTTGTCGTCGCTGCGCATCGGCACAAAGTCATAAGCAGCAAAAGGTGTTTCATTGATGACATGTGCAATCCTTTTGCCTGCTTAGACCAAGGCACGCTGTTCTGCCCCTCTGCCCCTCTGCCCGTCTGCCCGTCTGCCCGCACTGCGCTCTGTGCTCTGCTTTATTTGTTAATGTTGCACCTTGGCTTGCAATTTGAGTAGCTGCGCCTGCGCTCTGGCACGCATGAATATGAATATGCATCTTCTACGCTGGCACAGCACCGCCCACGGCCACGCCCCAGCCCAGGCTCCGTCTATGTCTTTCCCGTTAGTTGCAGACTAATGAGTTGGCAAGCTGCAGCTTAGCCTATATGACGCTTGTGACGTCTGCCCTATATACGTGTGCAGTATGTGCACTGTGCATGTGCATTAGAGTCCTTGATCCTTTTGACGCTTCTGCTGAACGACATGTGTTGCCTAGTGCAAAAGTTTAGCGCACTGCTCACTTGTGCCTTTCCCGCGTTTTAGCGTTTATTGGATAGCTATTTGATTTGTCTTCCAGGCAGCTGCTCTAAGAAACTTCATGTTTATTTCGAAATGGCGCTCAGCACTCAAGATGCAGAAGTTGCCAGTCTCCAGACTGTGCGCCAGATTCGATTGCCACAATGGAGTTGAGCTGCACCTGCATAGAACACATGCCAACGCGACACTTGCCAGTTTCGCGTTGCTCTAGCCTTGCAGTGGGAGCAGGAGGGAGGCGGCGCAAGGCAATGTGGAATGCAGCCACAAACGGCGCATTGGAGCAGAGGCCGCTCTGTGAGGAAGGCATTGCTTTATTGCAGAAACGTGCAATGCACAGCTGTCAAGTCACTCTGCAGGCGCAACACTGTTGCCAGCACTTGCCCCTCAGTTGGGTCCACAGCGCGTCGCATTGATTGCCGTTATAAAGACATAAAATGCGCGCGGGCATGCCGATGAAGACATTCCCTCAGCGGCATGCGTCAACACTGTGCAGAGTTTATGCATCCTGCGGTAGTCCACGCGGCTGCCGGGTGCGGCTCATTAACGAAAACGCTCTGCAGAGCCAATGGCCGAGCGCCTGCAGACGCTGGCAACCTGCTGCAGCCGGGAGTTGGCTGCGCGAGCGTTTGTGGTTAGCCGATTTTCATACTGGGCGGGCGGTCAAGGTTAATTGCAATGCAAATTTTTGGACTATGGGCAGATCTCGTGTTTGCATATTATTCGTCCTTTGTTCGCCTTTGTTTGGGAAAATGCGCCGGCAACGCAGAGCTCAGCTGGCAGATTAGATCGCATTGAGATAAACAGTTAAGACCATTTGCGGCGGCTTCTGCTGTGGTTTGTTTTGAGCAGCGGCTAAGCGAACGCATGGCAGCATTTAAATGCGGCCTAATCCGCATTACATGCATTACACGCCTAATCCACAGAAGCAGCCCCGGCTAGGCCAGGTTCAGCACACCAACGCACAAACAGGATGAGCCGTTTACGTAAATGACGACTTACACGACGCAGAGGCCGCCTCTTGCGGCACTAGCAAGGCGTGAGCATGCTGACAATGCTGCAGATGTGCCGCTGCCTCTATTAGATGAAGATGTCTTCGAGTGTGAGTGTGAGTGTGTGCATGTGTGCGACCGCTCGGGCTGACCTGTCGGCGTTGCTGCGTCGTACAGCGGCTAAATCAAACTTCCACATACCAGAAGCGAGAAGCTGTAATACGAGATTATGCTGCGCGTATTTGCATTGATCTTCAGCCAAGTCGAACCGCAATGCATGGCAGCGTCCTTGTGTTTGGTAAGTTGCTTGTTTGCACACAAGTGTAAACAAACGTTTGTGCACATCATGTAACCTGAGCAGTTGATCCTGCCTGCATTGTGGTCCCAGCTCTGCCATCTCAGCCATCTCAGCCGTCTCTCACTCGCTCACTCGTTCACTGTGTGGTTACGTGGGCAAACATGCCAGGCGCAGCTCTAAGCGTCTCAGCTCGTGGAAAATTCTTGAGCGTGTGTGAATTTCAGGAAATTTCATACAAATGCGATTTGACCTATTTAGAATGTGGCCATGTTTG
This sequence comes from Stegana nigrithorax, assembly GCA_037044495.1. Classification (NCBI taxonomy): domain Eukaryota; kingdom Metazoa; phylum Arthropoda; class Insecta; order Diptera; family Drosophilidae; genus Stegana; species Stegana nigrithorax. Next base: position 23,197 of record JBAMBQ010004476.1, on the reverse strand, counting down.
CCTTTTTCCCTGAGTCAAACGAGATTCCAAATGAGATTTCATTGATAGGCATAGGCTATGCTATATCGTACCACAGACCACAGACTAATGCCGACTTATTTGGAGTCGAGTCAATCTTCACAATGGCACAGTGGGCCTAGGCATTGACGGCCGATTGCCGATTGCCGTTTGCTGCCAGCTGTCAGCTGTCAGCGCCTGCCTACGCAGAGCGGACACCAAGTAGAGGCCTGAAAGCCCGCTGCGGCCAAACTAAGCAGAGCTGTGCTTCAGCTGCATTTGTCACGCCACCTTGCGCCGCCGCCAGCCGCGAGTCGTTTGCTCCAAGAGCCCCCCGCCAAAGCGCAGCAGGGCAATCGACCATGCGCAGCCACAATAAATAAAAAAGAACGCAGTAAGAATCTGCATGAAGTGCGACGTCGACATTCATTACATGACCCGCGGCCACTTACAGTTAGCAAACGGCGATCGGCTGCGGCTGCTGCTGCTGCTGCCATGCTGACTTCGGCACGCTGACTGTGCCCGCAGGCCAATGTGCCAATTTGCCGAAGTGCCGCAGTGCCGAAGTGGCCGCGGCCAGGCAAGCCCCAAGCGTGCTTAATCCGACTGCGGCGAAACGTGGGCAGTGCGCGGAATCCGTTAGCCACTTGTTCTGCCAGACGATGGCGGTATCGCATTTTGTTGTTGTTGTTGTTGTTGTTATTATTGTTGCCGAAAATAATTAAGTCGTTGGTGCAACAATTAAATAATTCACTGCAAGCGACAGCAGCAGCAAGTTGAAAATCAACTCAAGAAGTTCTAAAACCGCAAAAAGACAAACCAAACAAGCAGCAAATGAAACAGGAAAATAAATAATAAAAATAAATAAATAAAAAAAAAGAAAGAAATTGTTTTCGCAGGTACGCCAAGTAGTGATTTCATTTTGACGACTGCGGCTGAAGTTGAAGACTGAAGGCTGAAGGCTGGAGAGCTGGCATCGCTTTCTACAGTCAGGGGAAATGGTTGACTGCTGCCCGGGCTCTGAGTCTTGGAGTCAGAGTCGGAACTTGGCTTTTGCTTGGACATGCGCATGCGCGAAAGGTGGACAGATTGTAATTTGTTTAATTGCGTTTTGGCCTTGAGCGACATTTTAACATACGACACAGCGTATATGGCCGGACGGACACTCCTCACACGCCGCACACACCACACACGCCACACTCAGTCAGTATCTGGCAACGTTGTTTGCGATCATAAATGCTTCAGAGCACAGCACAGCATAGGAAGGCACAGCGAAGCAGCGGTGAGGACTGCGCTGGCAGACAACGCATTCACTTGGCAGCGCCCTGGCACTGGTTTGTTGCTGTCGTGCTGAGCTGAGCTGGACTGCCGCTGCTTGAACGTGGCTACGCAGCACACTTGGCGAGTCGCTGGCATGTTACAAAGCGATCGGTAGCCTTAAATTTCGTTAACTGCGCCTAAATACGCATTAGCTGCGCTTTTTTGGCAGCGACAGGACAGCGACAGCAACGGCACAAAGCCCAACGGCAGCCTTTGCCGCCGCTTTTGGCTTAATGTGAGCTCGTAAAGTGCAAGCGTGGGAATTGCAGGCATTTCGGCATGGCAGTGTGTGAGTTTGGCAAACGACTCGTTACCAAAGTGGTTACTTTTCCTTTTTTCTGACAATTAAACACATGCGTAACTGCATCAGGCTTTGCTGCGATATGCTGACCGTCTTGATTTGCGCGCCCGAGTGCATCTAATGCCTGGCAATGGGTTACTTTACACATGTTCATGTTCATCATTCAAAACGGTTACTTAGCACAAGCTACACTCGCATGCAGCATGTCATACGCATTTGCGTAAGCAGCGCTCACAGGCTTGCCTAATCCTTTGAGGCATTCGTTCATTTGACCGGCCAGAATTGCTGACACGCCCGCTTTGCCTTAATGGACTTACCTGGCTAATGGGAGAAAAAGGTGCCGGGCTACTGGCACAGAAGGTAGAGAGACTGTGTATAATTATTCTGTGCCACTGTGCTGTTGCCTTGTGCTGTCTGTGACTGTCAGGACACATGTGTGGGTGTGCGCATTGTCCTTTGTGCGGCACAATGCGCATTTGGTCAGTTTGCGCAGAAATTCTGCGGCTGCCAACAAAGGCGTGAAGACGCTCAAGTGTTCTCCGGCCAATTGTTGTCGCATTGTCTGCATTGTGTCCTTAAGTGTCCTGTGTGTGCGCGCGCGTATTCTGCTCGGTGCGTGCAATATCCTTTGTTTGTTGTTTGTTGATTACTTTCGAGCATTGTCGGCTGCTGCTGCGGGTTTTCTTGGCCGATACACACATACACACACACATACACACACCCACTTACAGAATGATATTCAATGTCAGTATTCTTTTATCTTTTGTCATGTATTATTTGTTTCCTTTCTTCTTTTTGTTTTGCGTTTTTTTTTTCTTTTTTTTTTAGTTTTCTTTTAATTTGTGCTGCCGGCATTGGAGGCGTTCTTTGGTCAATTCGTATTTTGTTGGCCATTGTATTGTTGATTATTGTCAAAGGTAATTAAGTCCTGCACAGGAAGGTGCGAGGCTCAATAGAAATCGGCTTGGCTATGCGCGCTTAGCCTGTCCTTAATGTCCTTACGCACTCACGTACATGTGTGCTCTGCGCTGAATTCTGCAATTGCACTGAGGCTCGCTTAGCTTCTTGACTTGTGTCCGCTTCCAAGTAAATCGAAACGTAATTCTGCAGTCGCCCAAAGATCAGAGACATGCCAGCCACAAATGCAGAATTAACACGACTCACCATATCTCTCCTCTCCTCTACTCTCCTCTCCATGCTTAGTCCTTTGAGTTGACTTTGGCGCATGCCCAAGTAACAATGAAATGTACGCGTGTGTATTGTTGTTGTTGTTGTTGTTGTTATTGCTGTTGCAATAAGGATATTTAGCAAATCATTTGGTCAGTACCATTTTATTTTTTTGCGTGATTAATAAAGCCAACAACGGAAAGGCAGGGAGAAGAAAAACAAAAAACAATCGTGAGTAATTTTGACCTACTACAAATTTGACAAGCAAGCAACGAATGTACGTACGAAATGTTCGTACAACGGCAAAGGAAAAGGCAATGGCAAAGCCAAAGGGATACTCGCTGTAACATGTATATCTGCATGACAGGAAAATAATCAACGTTGGCTATGTGTGCCGAAAACATCTGCCCGCTGAATAATAACAACAACAACAACAAGAACAACAACAACAATACGAACAGCAACAACAACGAACGGCAAACAGGAACCACATTTTAGTTCCTTATTTCCTGCATTTGTATGCGTGGCCGTGCCGAACGCCCTGACGCTGACTGACGAACCCTCTTGAGCTGCTTTGGGCCGCATTGAGCAGCGCTGCTCAGGTGAGCGGAGCTGAACTCAGCTCAGCTGACTTACGCTAAGGTAGCCAGTTTTCTTCTTCTTCTTCTTCTTCTTCTTTATTGTTTTCATTATGTGCGTGTGTGTGTTTGTGTGTGTGTGTTGGTCTTCTTCTTCTTCTTTGTTGTTTTTGTGGCTGCTGCTGTGGCTGCACCTATGCGTATCCTGTGCATAAAATGCATCTGCACTTTGCTGCTTTTCACGTGAAATGCATAAAAGGTGCAATCGCGTGATATTTCGTCTTCTTCTTTTACCTTTTTAGTATCCCTTATAAACATGAGCACAAGAAGTATTTGCTATGTCTCTGGGCAGTCATGGCTGCACTCGCACAAACTGCCTGACACTGATCCGTGCCAACTGCAGCCAAAGGCAGCCAAATGCATCTAAGCATATTCGCATCAACATATCAATGCAACAATCGAAAGATACAAATGTATCTAAATACAAGAAATTATGCGCGATAAACCGTTAACACTCATGACATACACTATGCAACAAAATCAAAGGCACACACAACACACAACTCACAACTGACAGTGTACAGAAATTAAGATAAAAAAAACCAAAAAAAAAAAAAAACAAAAAAATTAATAAAAAAGGAAATTAAAAGCAAATAAATGAAATAAAAATCCTCAAAGTGCTTATGCGTCGGTTCGCTTCCTGCTCACTTGTCCACTTGTCCACTTGGTCACTTGGCCACTTGCTCAGTTGTTCAGTTGCTCAGTTGCTGACTTGCCGACTTGGCCACTTGACCACTTGGCCACTTGCGTCGCTGCTTAGCTGCGCGCACTTTCCGCGCTTGCATGTTGACAGGCATTGACTGCCTAATCGGATCGCGAGCGGCTTAGTGTCGCTCAATTTTGATGTAAGCCTTTTGCTTTGATAGTGCACGGCTGCGCACTGCTTGGGCTTTACGCCTTGGCCACCACCGCTGTGGCCACATCTGCTGTGCTGACGTGCGGCGTGTGTAAGCCGGGCAGGCGGCGGATCTACTCATACGCACCATGTATGTATGTACGTTCATACGTAAGACGCTCCCGTGACGCGTTGTAAATTTAATATCCAAAGTGGCACTTGTCATCAGTTGTTGTTATTATTATTATTGTTGTTGTTGTAGTTGTTGTTGTGCACGCATAAATCTTGGCAATGGCCAATATGCCAATATGCCATTAGTTCTGCATTTGACACGCATGGATAAAAGTCCAAGCGAATGAGGGTCCCACAGTAATTATGAAATGGGAGGGATGGTGAAGGGAAAACTGGGGGATCTCGATGGTGATGCCTATTGTTTTTGTGATGCTCATTGTTGTGAGCTGTTGAATCTTTTGTTTACTTATATTTGTCAACAGACAGCCAGACGGACATGTACAAACGATGCTCAACTACACGCCAGAAACGGACAGATGGACATCGGGAAGCGTAAATCATTGTCCATTGATTGATTTTCGCACAAGTCGTCGTGAGACTAGAGCGTCTTGATTACATTGACAGCGACAACGAGCGCGATCCAATGCCAATCCAGGACGGCAGAGGTCGCTGCCGAGCAATAGAACTGCCTCACAATCACCCCCCCCGCATTTTGCACCATGGTCTAGAACTTCCAATTTAATAACTACTACACTCACCTGCATCTTCATAGAAATCCACTACAATGACTTCTTCTACGGTATGGTAGCTGCTCACAGGACATGCCAATGCCAGCCATGCGGCAGTAGCAATTAACACTGAAAGAAGAAGAAGAAGAAGCAGCAGAAGACGACGATTGAACGAACGCAATTAGCGGCAGGGCAAGAAGTCAGCAGCGATCGGCAGCGATCAGCACCTAGGCCAGTTGGCAGAGTCGCAGTAAGGCACGTTCGCGACCAAATCGAAGCCGGCGAGCAACAAAAGCAGAAAGCAAAAGCAGCAAAGTTGAGACTAAGCATGACTCAGCGACGTCAATCAAAGAGGTGAGAAGTACGGCAGCATTTAGCACATTCAGCAGACGACGCCGTTGTGCGCATATCCTTTTGCCGAAGTGGGCAGCGCGTGTTCAAGGACTAACTGCCCTGGCACGCCTTGCCCTGTTCTTCGTGCTCCGTTCATCGTTCACCGTTCATCGTTCTCAGTTTTCTGTTTAAACAAGAAGTGCCGATTGCACCGTGTGCGCCGAGCCATCAACTGAATTCGTTAGCACATTTGCGGTTGCTAACGAGAATAACAAAAACGCAAAGGATAACAAAACGCAAATTACAAATAACTGGCAAGAAAAATAATATTCAAAAAAAAAAAAAAAAAAACCAAATAAAAAAGGCAAATAAAACCAAACAAAAACCAAGAAACAAAGACAAAACAAAGCCATGAACTGCGGCACAGATCAAACAGCTGAGGAACAATTTCGCGTACGCAACGTTGCACTTGTTACGGCGCAGGGACAGCGCAAGGATCAGCTCGCGTTTCGAGTGCAACAATGTACGCAGCAAACAGCGCACGCCGAACTCCTGGAATTCTGAGCATGCAATATAATTGAGCTGATTATGGCGCTCATAAACGCTGAGCAGCGCTGACTAACGAGCAAACGATCAACAAGGCAATCTCTAAGGCAAAGGCAGCAGCAGCGATGGGCATTTTCCACGAAACCGAGAAGCGGACAAGTGGACCGGCGGCCCAATGGACAAGGGGATGAACGTGAACCCTTTCGCTGGCCGTGCCTGGGCTAATTGTAGGTGGAACGCCGGCGAGTGTCCACAGCGTGCGGCCGCAGCGGCGTTGCCTGTTTTGGGTCACATTCAGGCACCTTTCACGCGAAATCCGCAGTGCCAAGATAACGATGACGATGACGACGAAGACGGAGACGTAGGACTCATTAAGATTTCGATCTGGCGTTGATTGCGCGCGATTATTTTATTACGATTTGATAACTTTCACCGCGTGCGCCTTCGCGTTTGCTCCTATTTTCCGCGTGCAGGCAAATAGAGCAATAAAAATGCTGCCCTGGCGAACTGCCTGCTGGTGTCCTGTGTAGTGTCCTGCCTGGACATGGGTGTGGGCGTGGGTGTGTGGGCGTGTCGCGTGTTTTCTAAATAGTTGCCGCGTCTGCAAATGAAAGCTGGAGCCTAGAGGCGTGTTGGTCTTTTATTTATGATTTAATTATTGTTGTGTGTACGTACGATGTTGGAAAAACAAGCGTCAAGCCGCGTTAAGGAAAGCAACGTGGCCCGCTGTGCGGCACCTGATCGCCGCTTGCATACCATTCGTATCAGTGCGCTCTGATCGTTGGATATTTAATGTTATTTGCTGTTGTTGTTGTTATTGCTGTTGTTGCTATTGCTGGTGGTGCATGTTAAAGAGGCAAGCACATAGCTGCCAACTGCTCAGCTGTCTCCGCTAATAACTCAAAATGCACATGAGCACTTGCTGCACTTGCTGCACTTGTCCGTTGTCATATGCAACTGAGGTGACGCTTAGCCGCAAGCGAAGACAGTCAGTCAGTCAGTGAGTGCTCATGGTGATCAGAGTGCTCAGCACTACCGGTTCTACATGCGGTGTCCCATTGGCATTACCGCGGAAACTCCAGACACACGCCCGTTCAATCACAGTGCGGCATAACGCAGCGCAGCGCAACGCCTCACATCGCATCGCATCGCATCGAGTGCGGATGCATAAATCGAAACGAAAACTCTCCAATTATCTTATGCAACCGCACTGACACACAGACAGAAAAACAGACAGACAGACGGGCAGACAGACAGACCGACTGGCAAGTCTGACAGCGACTGTTGACGTCTGCTGAAGCTACAACAACTCCCGGCACAACTCTGCGCAAGACAAGACAAGACAAAATGCAAAGCCATGGATTCGCGGCGCAGCGCAGCTCACCTCAACTTGGCTGGCAGTCCACTGCCGGAACGGCTTGGCTTGGCTTGGCTTGTGTGTGATTGCAGCAGAATAACTCATAAATTGCTTATATAGATTTTTGTTTTCATCTTTTTATTTTTATTATTTTTTTTTTATGTGTTTTTTCTCTTTTCTTTTCTTTTGTTTTTGTTTTGTTTTTTTTTTTTTGTAGTGGGTTTTGGCAACTTGTTAACTAAACATATATGATATAGACACAACAACTGCAACAGCGGCTAAATGATCAACAATAATAATAATAACAACAACAACAACAACAACAACAAGAAACCACAATAAGAACGACTACAAAGACAACGTCATCAATGCAAAATACTTGAAGCGAAGTCAAGCGCCTTTGCCGTTTTACTCCTTCAAAAATCTGTGCGAGTCCGTTAGGGACTTGTTGCGAAATGAAATGCCGCGTTGTTGTTGTTGTTTTTGTTGTTATTATTGCATGGACGTTGTTATGATTGTCGTTATTTTTGTTGCTGTCGCTGTCGCTGTTACCGTCATCGTCATCGTCATCGCCATCGTCAACAACGACATCGTCAGCATCATCGTCAGCGTCGTCGTCGTCGTCGTCGTCGTCGTCATCGTCATCGTCATCTTCGTCGGTGTCGTCTGCTCCCTCCTCGCCGTTGTCGTGGTCAACGCAGTCAGAGTTTGTTAGCAGTTAAATGCGTTCATTTCCCTCTCAACTTCAAATATACAATGAAATAATAAATTGAATGACATTCATAAATAAACAATATACATCAACAACAACAACAACAACAATAACAGAAAATAAAAAACAACAACAGCAGGAACAGCATTACGAAGTATACATAATCCCTTTATACGCATATGGCAGCTTTCTGAGCTTCAAGTGCCCAAGTGCAGATGAACGTACAGAACTGCAAAACATTTAATGAAGACATTACCCACAGCCAACGTTGCATTTGTTTTTTTTTTTTTTTATTTTTTTTTTTGTTGTTTTCTCGGCAACTAAGCAAAACATCCTTTGTAATACGTACATATCTGCTATATATAGGAATTTCGACAGTGAACCTGGTCAAAAAATATAATTAGTAATTTTTTTGTTTCATTTTTTATATTGTGTAGTCATGTGCGCAGTGGCAGTGCAGCAAAGCTGCTGAGTGCTCCCACAATGATGTCTCATTTAACTATGCGCAAAGGAAGTGCTGCAGCCTGGGTGGCTTGTGGCAGTTCGTCTTTCAGACGTTAAGAAAGTCGGAGAAAGGGCGCAGGGCAGCGGAGAAGACAACTTAGCAGAGTGGCTAAGCGGGCAAGGCTCGACGACGCTGGCGGTTGTCATTTGACTATGCAGTTGCCAAGCGAAGCATATTAACATAAAACGCAGCAGACACACAAGCAAGCAGTCAGGGCCAGAAAGCAAATCAAGCCAAGCGCCAGCAAGCTCCGCTGCTCAGCGCTCTGCATTGCTCTGTGTTCTGCTTCTGCTTCTGATTAACTTAATTGACATTTTTAGCGTATTATTATTGCTTTTATGTTAATGCCGTTGGCCGCTTGGCAAGCCGCCTGACGACCGCGCCAGCAGACAGTAGAAGCAGCGCATGGCCATGCCTGGCCATGGTGTATCTGTGTGTGTGTGTGTGTCCTTTCGTTGGTTTTGTTAGTTAAATTGATGAATTCATTATATCTGCGTATGATGCGTCGGTTGAAAGCGCAACGTTTTGATTGATTGTTAGCAATGCAGGCGAAAGACAATCAAAACGTTAAAAAGCAGCAGTGAAAAAACAAAAATGCAAATGTCAAATGCACAGAAAACACAAAAACCAAAGAATATTAAAAATCATAACAAAAGACTTAAGACACGAACTTGCAAGCGCAACATGCTAAGCAAGTTTGCGTGCGGTAGTTTTTTCTTCTTTTTTTTGTTTGTTTTTTTTTTTTTTTTTGTTAAGTTTTTATAAATAGATTGGCGTACAAATTGCTTATCAAATAGTCTCAATTATTCTGTTGAAAAAAAAAGTGTTATTCTATATTTTGTTACTAATAAAATCAGACAAAAAAAAAAACAAAACTTTTGAATTGTTTAAAAAAAACTCCACAGCTATGTTATATTAAATAAAAATAAATTTGGATGCTGCGCTTTAACTTTTGTATTCACCTTTGATTTTATTATTGTAATTAATTTCTTTTTTTGTCGTTCTCCTTTTTTTTCTTCATATTTATCGAAGTCCTTGCAGTGTTGCGCGTGTCTTGTTAAGCTATTGTCTAGCAACGCTTTGTCATGCAATGGTCTGCGTCGCTGCCGCTGCCAGTGCCGCTGCATGGATAACGATTGCACTTGCTGCATTTGATTAAATAACAATTCGCTGGGAACAAAGGACGCGCGCGCGCATTGAACTCATTAGAACGCCCCATTTAACACCTTTTTTGTCGGGCTGTGGCTCAGGTGCAATGGCAGGCGGCATTTGTGCCTTTGATCTGCTGCCGCTGCTGCCAGTCGTTGCGGCTGCTTTGCCTAATGTCCTTGCTGCCACAGGAATGCCGAATGAATTGAAGCGCGCTAATCGTTTTATAAATTTTCTAATAATTTTATCGCCTTTGAATGCTTTTGTCTGACGCAAATCGACACTTTCTATTGTTCTGTGGCAGCGTTCTTGATTTTTTATTTCATCGCCTGTTATTGTGTTTTGTATTTTTGTTCTCACGCATATCCTGCGTATCCTTAACGCTCTTATCAAAATGTCATTAATTATCTGCTTAATTGTTTTTTTCACACCTAAATGCGCGTAGGCGCGTCCACTACAGCAAATCGCTTACCGAAGTAGTCAACAAGCACAAAAAGCGGATTCATATGTTAGTACATCAGAAAACTCCCCAAATACTCTATTGCCTAAACTGAAGGCTGCGAGTTGCATATGCCGGTGCAGCATTTTCATTGTGTGTATGTGACTAACTGTCAAGTCTGTTTCGGAATGTTGAAAGGTGTTTTCACTGGCAGCTGCCTCGCATTTGCAATCAAAATATTTGCATAATCCTTTGCGGAAACGGAAATCGAATCGAAGCAAAACGCTAAGCAAATAAGCAAACCACCGTACCAAAATCAAACCCAATCCATGCATAACACTTACTATCGTATAATAGAAGGCAAACCGAATATGCGAACACGAATATCGGAAATATTCAAAACAACACCAACAACTTCAGCACAAGGGCCTTGCCTAAGCCGAGGCAGCAAAACGCAAGCGATGTTCCCACAAAATGTCAAAAACTGGCATATTTTACAGCTAAGTAAACACGCAAATGGCCAACAACAGACGCAGAACGGTGCGAAGGCTTTCGCCTGAGCACACAGCAAGGATCGAACACTTGATCAATCGAATCAGTGTTGCAGCCAACGCTGGATGCACGAAAGCGTTTCCAATATTCATAACAAAACATAGATCAAACCCTTTTCTGCTTCGGTTCTCTTCTTTTTTTTTTTCTGCCTAATGCCTTCCTCGTCCCTGTCAGTCGGTCTGATGCTGCCCGCGCCTGCGTTTGCGGCAAATGCACAGGTGCGCTGCATACCTACGCTGCCAATGCCGATCACTCGCACTCCCGACTAATGCCGTCTATTTATTGATTTCTTAGAATCGCTTCTTTGCTTAATTGAATTGAGTGGAACACTGTTGCTGTTGCTGCTGCTGCTGCTCTGGCTGGATACAAATGCATAAATACGCGTTCATGTTTGATATTTATGAGGAAGTGGCGGATTTGTTAATGAATTCACACGCAGTGTTTTGGATTCTGTTTCAGTTGAAGTTTCTCCTTCGAATTATGCTTTTTGTTTTTCTTTTGCTTTTTTTTTTTTGTTGCTTTGAATGCGTTGCGGATTTTAATTTGCTCGACATGCCACAAGCATTTGAAATAGGCGTTGCACGCATTAATGAATGTAGCTGCCACAGCTTCGCTGGCTCGCTGGCTGGCTGGCAGTTAATCGACTTTGATGCCTTGCAATTCAATGGACAGCTTACATACTTTTGCTATCGTGTCAGCGCATTGCATGGAATCAGATTCGATGATTTTAAATCCGATGCGCAGTGACAGCGCACCGGCAGCGAAAAGCGCACGACGGCCCATTCAAATGAACGAAGTTGCCTGAATGTGAGTGCGCCGTCAACGGCTTCCTTGAGCGGTCTGGCAGCCAGTTGATGTTGCTGAGATTTTTCGGCTACCGTACTGAGTGCGCGAGCATGCAGCGCACACGAAATTCAATTAATTATAAGCCGCGCAATCCATCAAAACTGGCCACATGCATAATTACAGCTCTTAAAATTGTTTAATTGCGGCGCAAAGGCCGCTCGCTTAATGGCGACTTTCTCACCAAAGACCAGAAGAAGAAAAATTGAATATAAATGAAGAGAAAAGGATTTGCTTTATTTTTCTTCTTTATTTTATTTTTTTTTTCTCAGTTATCTTTTGGTTATCTTGGCAGCAGTCTGCTAAATACGGCATTCTACCAACAATTTTGGCGAGAGCCATGGTCAGTCATCAATGACGCCATATAAATCCTGCGGCGTGTGTCGTTTGGCCAGCAACGGTCAGCAAGCGTACAAACGACAAAGGAAGTGACAGAGAGAGAGAGAGAGAGAGAGAGAGAGAGAGAGATAGTGAAAGATGCGCAAATAAAGCATACATCAAATGGATTTGCTTTATAATGAAATTCATATAATTGCATTCGCCATAAAAGCCAAGCAGCAGCGGCCCCGGGCCAGTGATTATGCAGTGCAGCCCTGCGCCAGCACTAAGCCAAGCAAGCGACTGCACGTGAGCGACATTAAAACGTTTAACGTGCATACGCAATGGCGCGTGAGTGAGTCTCTGCGTTGTCTAGGCCAACATTTGAATGTGCTGCAATTTGTGCGCAGGATTTGTCAGCACACAGCACACAGCAGCAGTCAGCAGTCAGCAGTCAAAAGTCACAGCATCGGTCCCAGACGACTACGCATACGCAAATGTAAGTCGCAGTCTGCGTGACTGACTTAATTATGAGTAGACTGGCTGACCGACTGACTGCTGCCGGCTGCCGCTTACCGTTGCCTGGTTGCCCGTTGCCTGGTTGCCCGTTGCCGGGTGCGGGTTTGCCTTTTTGCTGTTGGGTCGCTCGTAATTCACTTTTGATTTCGCATACATTTCATCAAATTGCTGCGGCGCACGCGCATATTAAATTCCTGCCTGTTATTGTTGTTGTTGCTGTTATCGTTGTGGCTGTCATTGTTGCCTGTTGTTGTCCCGCCAGCTAAAGACCTTGGTTTTGATTTGAAAATTACTTTAAAAATGACAAAAATAAAATAAAAACGAAAAATAAGTAAAAAAAAAAAACAAAAAAAAAATAAAAAAAAAATCAAGTAATAAAACATAAAAATTAAGAAGCAGAGCAGTCGCAAGTCAAACTGGTCGCCGAACTGATAACACAGCAACAACAATAATAGTGCAATAACAACAGCAACAAGGCGGAGGAGGAGGAGGAGGAGAAGAAGCAGAAGCAGAAGGAGAACAGCAACAACAACAACAACAAAAACAACAATATTAAAATGATCATCAACAACAGAAGCGACGTCCAAGCGCATTCAATTTAATTCAGTTTACCGCTTCATTCAGTGTCACTGACGGCTCGCGACTCGCGACTCCTGACTCCCGACTCGCGACTCGCAATTCGCAATTCGCAATTCCGAATTCGCAAGTCGCGGCTCACGACAGTCACTTGGCACTCGCGATATTCAAAACTGGCTGCGGTCACTTCAAATGCGAGCCGAGCATAAAAAAAGGCTGTATTTTTGAAATTTATGATGAAAAAATGGAGACTGTCGCTTTTTTAACATTTTAATTACACGCCATAAAGCAAAATGCGACGAAGAGCGCGAAAACAAATTGAATACGCGAAAAGAAAAGTAAGAAAATTCGGCACAACCAAACAAAACAAAAAAAAAAAACAAAACAATAAAAAAAAATAAACTAAAGCAACAATAACAAAAACAAAACGACAGCAAGTTGAGCAGTTGAGTAGTTAATTTTTGTTTCATTATTTTTTTCCCTTTTTTTTTTGGTGGATTTTGTTTTTATGCTGCGCATAGGTTGGGTAATTAATAAAATTCGTGACGGTGCCACAGGATATTTGCATAAGAAATTATGGCAATGAAATGTTGTGACCAAACACTGACAGACAATTTATAAAAGCCAAAAGCTAACTGAACTGATGCATTGCATATTGCATATGGTGCGTACCTTATCTGACACACATATCATGCAAGGACATTCATAATTGCCCTGCGCAGTGTCCCTGGCACATGCGCGCTTGGGCAGTCACTGTCTCTGTCACAGTAGCTGAGATTTTCGCAACGCTTAGCCTTTGATCCTTTGACCGGCCACAGAATTTCCAACTAAATTGCATAAGAAGTGTGCCGCCTGGAACAGCTGTCATTGCCACTGCTACTGATGCTGACCAAGAAGGTTGAAGCGACCAGGATATTGGAAATTAGATGTGTTTTAGCATTTTGAATGACCAAAGCGAATTACGTTTGGCCTCTGCTGACTTTGTCTACGGCAGTTATGCATAATTTTAAGACAATTGCAAACAAATGAATGCGGTAAACATTGCGACACCCAGCATGCGCCACCCCAGGCCGGCATTGAGGCTGCAGAGAAAGGATATGCAAACAAAACATCATTCTGCAGAGGCGAAAACATGAGCCGATTTGCAGTGCACTGCGAACATGCTAAGCTGCCTTTGTAAGTCTGTCAGACTGTGAGGCACAAAGGCACAAAGACGCACAGGCTCAGGCAGCGACACAGACAAAGGCACAGACTCAGACGCAGGCTGAGACTGAGGCGAAGGTAAATGCGCAAAGCCGAAGTATAACCAACAAATAATTTTCCATGCGCAGCGCAGGGCGTGAAGTGAAATTGCTTTCTAATAGAGCAAAATGCGAGAGAAAGGCATGAGCATTGTTACTCCATAATAAGCAGAACAATGAATCAGTTCATGCGAAAATTATGACGACACGCATTAGTTCAAACGAATAATTCATGAAACCGAATTAAAATGATTTTAATTTATTTTTTACTCATTGTGGAATTATTATATGCCTACTATGAGACTGTATGAATTCGCTAGGCAGTTTTCTCTTTGGCACTTCCAAAAAAGAAGCTAAAAACTTGAAATAATCTAAAACATGGCAGGCAATCATCGGCAAGGATGTTAATAGAGTATGCTAAGGACTACTTAGCTACCAAGGACGCACTTTATGTATGGGAGGATCGTATATTTAGGCGACATTTGGTTTCTTTTTTTGTTTATTACTTAAGTTATAAAGCTGTCTAGCTTACTTATATTCAGCTGTTGGCCCAATCGAACTCAACAAAATTAAACTGATTATAAGAAAGTAGTAATAATCAATTGTGAGTTAAGTTGAACTCGAGACTGGAACAATTTGAGGTTCAAATTGTAGCAACTTCAAACTGAGATCGCAAGGCATAAACGCTCGACCGCCATCAAAGTTAAGCAGCTTAGAAGAGCGAGAAACAAATAAAAAACACCGAACTAAAGTTGCATCATCAAGTGTCCTAGATGCATCGCAGTCGAGATACTCGTCGAGCTATTCCGCGCCAAGTATGACAAATAGAAATAAAAACGTCGCATGGACGATGTTGCTCGCACAGTGAAACCTATGCGGTAGGCGTTCTAATCGCCTTGGCCTTTAATTGTTCTCACACAATGCTGAGCAGATAATTTATTGGGCATTTATTTATAAGGACAATGCCTATGCCGATGCTGATGCCGATGCCGATGCATTAGAGCTCCGTGCAGGAGTGCACGCATTTGAAAGAGGACGATGCAGCGCTGCCTGCCGATGTTGACAATGCGCGCAAGTTGAATTCTTCAATAAGAAGATGATGATGATGAAGAAGAAGAAGAAGAACAAGTGGCTGCACTTGCTAATTCGCAAGAAAACTGCTGACAGTTGCACTTGTTCGCATTGCATTGTCAGAATTTGTCATTGCAGCGCAAAAAGATTAAACAGACAAAGAGGAAGCGCCGCCAATGCCGCGTTGATCGCATTCGGGGCGTGTCTGCGTTTCATCAAGTGCAGTTTTATTTTTCGGCTTTTGTTGTTTCTTGTGTTTTATGTCGTCTCTGCTTAAGTGGCTCTATTATGGTGCCACTATGTGTAATTGTTGTGTGCCACGCCCACATGCACGCCCCCGCCAGGTAAGATGCCCGACGACTGTCAGTGTCAGTCGTGTATGCGGTAAGTCTACGCCAGGCTACGGCCCAGTCAGATGGCTGCTGTCCCATCTGCATTTCGCAATCGCCTGAGAAATTTCAACGAAACGCTTTTCACTTTTTATGCATTCAATTTGCGCTTTCACAAAGGGCTGAAGTTTTTAGCAAAAATATTTACACATATCATATCGCCAATGATATATAACATTTTTCTTTGTCACATTTGTAAGTCAATATGGACATCATCGGCATCTACGTGCCCCTCCCCCCCACCACGGTGTCAGCAACAGCAACAGCATCAGCATCAGCGTCATCAACATCTTCGTCGTCGGTCGTCGGTCGTCGTCGTTGGATTGAAAAATTAATGTTAAACAAATAATTCACTTGATCAATGGTTGATCGGCCACACTATGACGACGACGTCGACAATGTTCCCCGTGCACAGCATGCCGCCACCTGCCGCCCACCGCCGTTCGCCATTTGCCATTTGCCATTTGCCGTTCGCCGTTCGGTAACCAGAAAGACTCGTACATATGCGGACGCATACCTTACGCTTAGCGTTAAATTATTTACGATATACGCTCGCATCAGTCACTCACGAGCGTTTGTACGCTCTCACGGCGCTACACGAATGTTTGTACACGTTGTAATCAGAGTCAGCATCCTTAATAAATCATAAATTTATATATGTGCACGTTTGCTCCTTTGCTCCTTGGCTCCTTGTTTGGCAACCATTGCTTTGCTCTTCCCACTGCAGCAGCAACAGCAACAGCAGTCGCAGCAACTGCGTTGAATCGATCGATCGATCTGACTCGACGATCGACTGATCGTTCAATCGTTCGTACATATTTTGATTTTATTGTATTTTATGCTGCGACGTGCCAAGTTTCCGTAAACGCAAAACACCAAAAACAACAACAACAACAACAGCAATAACAAGAGCAACAACAAGATACTTATACAATACCGCAAAGTCACAACGCTGCGAGGAGTGTATTGAAATTCGAACTCGTTGGGCATAAAACATTTGTACGAATGTGTTGGCTCAGACACTCTGCAATCGCACGTACGTACGTCAGCTTGTCCGTCCGTCTCCTTGTCTCCCTGTCTCCCTGTCGCTCTGTCTGTCTGTCCGTCTGTCTGTCGGTATATGTGCGTCTGTCGTTTAGTCTACATCCATATTTCTGCATATATTTGCTGTATGTACAAACGTACGTACAGACGACACCCCACCGACGACAGTCAACAGGCAAGAGGGCAACAGGCTAAGCGGCCAAGGGACCAAGGGGCCAAGAGGGGCAACAGGCAAGAGGCAACAGCGCCAGGACCATTGCTGACTGTTGTCTGCTGCCTGTTGCTCGCTTGCATACACAGTTGTTGTTGTTGTTGTTGTTATTGTTGTTGTTGTTGTTGCTGGCTTTTGTGCATTTTGGGATGTCATGTCAAACGTATTATTAACTTCACACAAAAAGCGTTCGATTTTGCACCGTTTGCTGTCGCTGAATGTCGCCATCTACTTGGTGAGCTCATTGTTGCTGTTATTGTTGTTATTGTTGTTGTTGTTATTGTTGGTATTGTTTGTCGACTGCAGTCGCAGCCAGTACTTGATGGGCATCGCCGCCAAGAGTTCAGGTTCAACCTGCTGGCTGCCCCAATGCAACGAAATTTTGTAGCTGTCATGTAGCAGCATGCCGACTCGCTCACACATACGTCGGCTTATGGCAATGCATGCGTATACGTATGCGTTTGCGCATAGCATATATGCATTCGTTCATTCATTCATTCATTCAGTCGGTCGTTCATTGATTCATTGAATGCATACGCGCGCAATAACAAAGAGCCGGCGATACGCAGATACTCGGGCATTTTCATGCGTGTTGGCTTTTTTGTTAAGTGCTGTTGCTGCTATCATTGTTGTTGTTGTTGTTGTTGTTGTTATTATTATTACTTTTATTGGAGTTTTTGTGTTTATGCCACATCCACATGGCGCGTACTTAAACGTCAAAGCGACTTGTTAAACTGAGCTCAATCGCATCGAACTGCACTGCACTGCACTGCATTGAACTTAACTGAACTGAACTGAACTGAACAGAACTGAACAGAACTGAGTTACACTGAGCCACACAAACGAAGGCAAAATCAAAGTAAAGTGAAGTAAGGCAAAGCCAAAAGCTAAAAGCCAAGCACCGCACACCCTACACTGCACTTCGCACACCATGCATGGCAATGCAGCCATGGAGTCAGCTTAGCTTGGCAACTTGGTAACTCGGCAACTTGGCTGGCCTGTCTTGAGTCCAGGCTTGACTCAACGGCGACTTGGCGCACTTGTGCAAAGTGGATATGCTAAGGTGAAGTAAGCCAGGCAAAGCCGGAAATAATAATTTGATAAATACGGCATGAACTTCGTCTCGGTCGCTACTTGCGCATGCGATGCGGACACTGGCCAGCAAACGAGCGAGCGACCGAGCGACTAAGCGAAAATAGTTCACTTAAAAGACCACAACACAACAACAACTGACAACAGTCAACAACAACAACAACAGCAGAAGCACAGACAAGCTGCGCCTAAGTCACACTGCAAGTGTGCACAACTTCAGGCTTGCAGCATTCGCATTGGCTGGCGTACCTGACGGAAATGCGTATTCAATGCATTTATCTATTGATGAGTTAGTCCACAGCCAAGCCAAGACAAGCCAAGCTAAGCCAAGCCAAGCCGAGCCAAGCGTTGGCCAACGGAAGTGTAGAGTATGCAGCATCGGCTCCCACCCATGCCATGCTGCATGCCGGCACATATGGCCAATTGCGGCCATTAATCGTGTGCATTACATTACGTTCCGTTACGTTACGTTACGTTATGTCACGTTACTTTACGTTAAATTGAAGATGCAAACACGATAACAACTCAAAAATCTGTGCAACACAATGCTGTGTGTATGCTGCCGCCAAATTGCATCGAAACCAAACCGCGACCGAGACTGCGCCGCACTTGCCCCACACCGGAGCAGAGCAGCACAGAGCTGGGGCTGGCAAAACGATTTACGTGACATTTTGTTGCGCAGCATGCTTATCCAAGCCAACGATCGACCGATGCCAGATACATGTGGCTTCCGTTCGTTGGCTCTTTGTGTGCCGCAACGCGTATGCGAATGCGTATGCGTGTGCAGTGTGCAGTGTGCGCTGATCGCTTTGCCGTTATTCGGCAACTGCGCCGATCATTGCTGACTTGATTTTGCATACGTTCCGCAAATAATTCAAAATTAGTTCACAAGTCACAAGACAAGACCAATTGAACAATTGTTCGAACGCTTATTACCGATCGGATCGCATTACGATCCCAAGACAGCGGCACCTCACCGGCACCTCACCGGCAACTCGGCAGCAACACGTCGTGGCTTCGCTTGTGCGTCGTTTGCATTTCGATACCGCCACGAACGGTCCTCCTGTCGATGGCTCACTGGAATTGGCGGTATTCAATGCACCGCAGCGCTGCGCTGCGATTGTCGGCATTTGTTTTACTGTGCGACAATGCACGCCAGTCGTCGCCAACTTGATCGGGCCAGCTAAATTACTCAAGTGCCTTTTGTGCGAATGCCTTCGAACGAAACGAAAATACTTTGCATAATTGCTTAAGAGTTCACATTCAACGGAGCACAGGTGTGCTCTGCAATCACTCTCCTCAAGTAGTCCCGTTCTTTATTTTTCGATGCTACTTTTCGTGATTAATCAAAATTATTTTCGACTACGGCTAGAATTCTTTTGACTTTCCCTACACCAGCAACACAGCATAAAGCACGATCAATTTATAAGAATTTATATACCCTGAAAATATAAAAACTTTCAGATTGCTCTATGCAATCCATGCTTTAAACAATTCAAATCAAATCAGCAACTGTTTCGTATAAATTTATTAAGCCTGAAATAGACACTCTCTTGTTAGACCCGAATTTATCGAAGTGTCGTAAAAATCTGTTTAGATTTGTGAGACTAAACATTTTAGCCTCCAATAGTCAATAGGTTTTTTTTTTTTTTTTCGATTTCGATTATATTTACAATCTATCCAAACAGGACATTCAATAAATCTTATGCAATTTACAGATTATTTACAAATAATACAATATAGACAGTATAGTACAATAATACAAACATATATAATATATACAATATATATAATACAATTTCAAGTTAAACTACTAACATTATATGACTAATATATATTGCCTGAGCTGAATTTAATTACTATGTCCTAGGTCTAGCGGGTGAGATCTTTTTAACCTGCGGGTCGTTTCACTGTTGTCTAGCAGATTTATAGCTAGAGGGTTAACATAGTTGCTAAGCCGGTCTAAGTATCTAGTGCTTAGTAGGTTTATGACATCTTTGATATGTTGGACTTTGAGGTCTCTGTGGAGAGTTGAGTTTCTTACGTAGAATAGTCTAGGTAACATCCTACAAAACAAAAGACTCAGAAATCATCCACGTGAAGCCAGATGACTTGAATAACATAAATATCTGACACGGCCACATGTGACACCATGAAATTTACTTGTTGTCTATCTCATCGATCATAAATAAAAACCAGCAAAAATAAAAATATTTTAATTTAACAAAAAAATTACTAAAAGAGAAATGCAAAGGACTTTAATAACTTTTTGGAATCAAAAATTAATATTGAGCACCTTATCAACTGATTGCTCTCGATATCGGCTAATTGCAAATATTGCCTAAGTGCAAAAGTTATATCTATAGTATTTTTCATATCATTCAATCATTTCAAATCATTGTTATAATTTTTCCCATAAATTACTTAATTTTTTCTCTTTTTTTTTAACAATGGAGATGCTCTCATTAGTGTCAATGTATAAAAATTTTATGTTGTTATAAGACTACCTCCAACTCGGCTACGTCTGAAATTTTGAGTACAGGTCCACACTCTACCATTAAGGCATCCTTTTCCATTCTGAGCATCTTTCATGATCATACAACGGACGAATTCAATTAAACTTCAGTCTTCACCAGAGTCGAAAATATGATAAGATGCCTTGACAATAAGATAGATTATTTGCAATGAAAACATTCATATATCATATTTTATATAATTTTATTTGAACTAAGTTTAGTGTCCTCCATTAAAATTAAGAAAAAAAAAATGCGCTTAAAAGTAATCATTGTCTTCCGGTGTAAGCCTAAGTAAAAACTATAGTTAAAAAAACAGGCACAAGTGTTCTTAGAAACCCTT
This sequence comes from Stegana nigrithorax, assembly GCA_037044495.1. Classification (NCBI taxonomy): domain Eukaryota; kingdom Metazoa; phylum Arthropoda; class Insecta; order Diptera; family Drosophilidae; genus Stegana; species Stegana nigrithorax. The sequence continues at coordinate 2,446 of JBAMBQ010004476.1, read as the reverse complement.
TTGTACAATTTCCTTATGAATAATAACTGAGGTAATACTTTTGCCAATCAATGGTCGCTTTGAGTTGAGTTCGGCTGGGGTCGAGTCGCGTGGCAGCAAGTGGATTGAAGTGGTCTTTGTGGTTGGTGTGACTAGTTTTGTGGCTGCTGTGGCGCGCCGCTTAAAGATCGTCCTGCCACAGCGAGATGTAGTCGAGTATCTCATCGTCATCGGCCTCGGGCGAACTGTGCGATGAGTTATGGTACTCATCGTACGCGGCGTTGTCCTGCTCCAGTTTCAGGCCTTGGAAGATGTGGTGTGCTCCTGGCTGCGCTTGGTAAAAGTTGCTGCCGCCATTGTCGCTGCTGCCGCTGCTGCTGTTGCTGCTGTTGCTGTTATTGTGATCGGCAGAGTGCAAATAGGTGGAGGATGTTGTCGACACTGAGCTGGCCATGGAGCTAGTCGAGCCAGCCGGTGAGCTCAGTTGTTGCTGTTGTTGGTGTTGTTGTTGCTGTTGAAAGTAATTCAAAGCGAACAATTGCTGCTGTTGCTGTTGTTGCAGCTGCAGTTGCTGCTGTTGCTGCTGCTGTAGACTGCAGTTGCTATTGATGTTGCTGTTGCCGCTGGTGTTATTGGCATTGGCCTGCTTTGCTGCACCGCCGACTGTGCCCTGCTCGTCGAGCACACGCTGCAGCCGACGTATGTACTCCACAGCCATGCGCAGCGTATTCACCTTGCTGAGCTTCTTATTGGCGCCGGGGCCAATGCCGCGTCGGCCGTTGCTCAGATCGGCAACGACTGCTGCGGGTATATGCTGGCGTAGATTCGTGAAGCCGTTGTTCACCTGCTTGACGCGGTTGCGCTCGCGCGCGTTGCGACGCACCACCGAAACGGTGTTGTCCTGCGGCTGCGCGCCCAAGCGCAGCTCCACCAGCTGCTGCATCGATGCGTAGCTCATCCCGTGGCTTGGCTTTGTATATGGCACCGGTGCGATGGTGCGCTGCCGTTGCTGCTGCCGTTGCGTTTGCTGTTGTTGTTGTTGTTGTTGTTGTGGTGGCTGCTGCTGTTGCTGATGCTGCGGCATGTGACTATTGTGATTTACTTGCATTGCTTGTCTCTGATAGCTTTGATTTTCAGCGCCTAGTGCCATCTTTTATAATTATTTCAAAAAAAAAATGCAATCCCAAAGCCAAAAAAAAGCAAAGAACAAAAAAAAAGAAATAAGACTGAAGTATCGCCAAGAAAGTCGGTAACTTTTTTTATTTGTTTGCTTCGTTTGTTCTTTGCCCTAAGACTGCTCGAGCCGCAATGATGCCCTTCCCTGCGCAGCGCGGCCTTTTATAGCGCAGACGCAGCCGCACAACGTCGCAACCACCACCATCATCGTCATCGTCATCATCATCGTCATCATCATATACGGCAACAACAACAACAAAACGTCAATCGTTAGCAAAGGTACTCAGTCTCTGACTCTGGCTCCGACTCAGACTCAGACTCACCTGCCTACCTGTTGGCCGCACGTTTGCCCATTTGCTTGTCACTCGTTCAGACCCTTCGACTCAAGTCGGCTGACAGCATAGCAAAGGTGCAAAGCGGATGCTCGAGACTGCAAAGAGAGACACATGCAGCATCACCAGGATTTGAACAGCCAGAAGAAATCACTCGAACGCACTGAACAGCACTCATGCTCCCAGAGTGAGTGAGAGAGAGCGAAAGAGAGAGAGAAACGGCTGAACTGGCAGCTGGACTGACTTCAGCTTGGCTGGGCTTGTGTGGCTTTGAGCACGTTCGGTGCTTCTAACCAGGTGCAATTTTTCTGCTCTTGCACGCTGCATTGACTCAAAGAACGAAGACCAGATCAAGTAATGCCTGTGCTCTTTGGCTCAATTGGCGTTGGGAAGAGTTGGCACTGGGCACAGTTTGTTCTTGTTTTACTGTAGTCATTGTTGCTTTGCCGAAGCTCAGTCGATCGGCACAGCTCCTTCGAGTGATTGGCGCTGGTGTCGCGTGCCGGCTGCAGTCCGGTTTTCGACTCTTGCACTGATGTCTATCTTACTTACTCAGGAAAACGACAATGACAACAGCAACAGCAACAGCAACACACACACACAACATACACAACACAAAAGCTACAACAAATTGACTGGATTGACTGACGCGGGAAAACCACTTTCGGTGCGCAAAGGAAACGCGCATACTGTGCATGAGCTGTGTGCTTGTGTGTGTGTGTGTGTGTGTGTGTGTGAGTGGAGCATGGATCATGAATATGCCAGAGAAAACATAATTATCGCTAATGAAAGAGCGCGTCTAGATGCTGCGGCATTAACGCATTAATAGCCACAGAGGAAAGCTTGAAGCATGCGGCGCTTGCACATAAATCTTCGGCGTGTAGGCTGCGGGTGGAGTGTGGCATGTGTTGGGTGCACTGCGCCAAACACGCCCACTCCGCGCCAGCTGGGACGGCCCA
>JBAMBQ010004475.1:0-10534 GCA_037044495.1 Stegana nigrithorax | reverse complement strand
GAATTTGTGCCAATATAATTTGTCAGCATTTGTGCCAATATATCGTGTTCTACCATCTTTTGTGTATTTGTTTTATTGTTCAAAATGGATGAGTAGCTGGGCTTATTATATAGGACAGGTTTACCCGCAGTTGGTCGATCAGTTAGATTATTTTCTGATGAATTGGCCTTATTGGTGGCCGCAGGTGATCCGTTCAAGTTAGGTTTGCCGATTTTTTTATTTCTGATGATTTACAACTGTTTAGCGACAGTGCAGCCTCTATAGTTTTCTGGGTGATTTTCCCCACAGTTATAGCACTTTGGTTGTTCGATGCTTGGTTTTTGCCATTCTTTTTTTGTGTGTTTGTCCGCACACATTACACATCTTGCAGGCTTTCTGCAGAAATTTTTAGTATGTCCAAATGATTGGCATTGTTTGCATTTGGGTATAAGCTTGGAGCGTCGGTTTACAATGCTTTTTAGAATTGCTTTAATCTTGAATATTTCTGTTTTATATCTTCAGATGCTTCAAAGGTTAGCATGAACATATCAAATTGTTCTTTAGAGGCCAACGATAATTTTTTTGCGGCGCTTATTATTTTGAAATCTTGCTCCTTGAGACTGTTTACTATATGTGTAGGATCACATGTCTTGCTTAAATTTTTGGCCATTGCTCTCATTGGCCTTAACTGTTTAATTTCATAGCTGTGCCATGGAGTTCCACATTCATTAAATATTGAAAGTTGAAGCCTTAAAAACGCCATTGTTGAGATGCTTAACCGTAAAGTTGCGTTTATTTTAAGGATATCACAAACTTGGCCATACATAAGGTTGCCAGCAATAATTATTGGAGGGGGCCTTTTAGAGATTGGTGGCACCAAGGGTGCTGGTTTACTAGATGACAAAATTTGGTTTTCATCTTATTTAAGCGGCAAACTGGCCTTTCGCTTTTTTGACGGATGTTTCCGCAGAATCCAATCAGTTTCGCGGGCTAACTCGTCTTCATCAGTATGGTAAGAAATGTCGCTTTCACTAGCTTTTGTATTTTTTGTGACGGTTTTAACAACTTCATTTACAGTAGAATTATCTTTTTTAGTAATTAGTTCGGCAATTTCTTTTCTAGTGTTCCGCAAAGAGCAGCTAACTCTTGTACTTGTTCACGGAGAGCTTTGTTTGTTTACGTTAACTTCAGGATTGTAGCTTTATCATTTTGGCCACAACCTGGGGGTGGTGTGCATGCAAGGCTCATTGTTTAAATAATTTAATTATAAGTTGGGGAAACCTTAAATGACGACAGATATTGCTAGGCCGACAAAGGCACAGTGTTGATAAGTTGGGAGCCCTGTGAGAGTGACCGACGTATGTTGTGCGACTGAGACGGCCTTATTACCTCAATTGTGCGTTGATCACAGCTGACAGATATTAGATCGTGACCAAATGCCGCTATATAGAGGTAAGTATGTTTTCTAATTGATTAGCTTGTTTTTGTAGGCGATTTTTTGTTTAGGTGAGAAATAATGGTTAATTTCCTTGCAAATGATGGAAGCAGTAGGAGAAGAAGATCCTCCGGAGCACCGACCACTAGCATACTAGCACAGCGCCTTTCGTCGGACCAAGGTGATTCATTTGACTTCGTTGTGTAGATGATGCTAACTATACAATTCTAGATATTCGCGGAGCGCAACTTTGATACGTCCGTTCACCACGAAAAAATATATACATCTCCAGCCACATGCCATGAATTACCGATGGATCCCGAAAAAACGACAGTTTGGTGTGGTTTATGGGCTGGTGGCATCATCGGTCCATTTTTATTCAAAGACGACCGTGGAAGAAACGTTACCGTCAACGGCGAGCGATATCGAATCATGATACGCGATTTATTTTTGCCACAGTTGGCTGAGTTGAACTTGGTTGACATGTTCCCACATGCCACCCAACTCGTGAAACAATGGAAATGTTGAAGGATGAATTTGATGAGCAGTTCTCGAAATGGTCCTGTGAGTTGGCCGCCAAGATCATGCGATTTAACGCCTCTTGATTATTCAACAAAACTAATTCTTTCTGACATCAGGTATCGAACTACCTATAGAAATTATAGGAAATTTTTCGCCGTTTCAAAACACTGCTTAAAACGTATTATGAAATCTTTTTTGACAATTTCGGGTAAAAATTTCGGCTGAATACTGGACAAATACCGTGGCAAAAATACTGGGGCGGATTTCAGCCGATAATCCAGTTTATAGAAAACCGTTAATTGTTTTCTGTGAAAAAAAATCAACCTAAAAATAGTGCCATTAAGCGTTAACAGTGACTCAATTATGTGTATATAAATAAATAGAGCAGAAATAACGAACATAACAGAAATAAAGATACGTTCAACAATATATTAACCACGATTTAAGTGAAAAATCGGAAATATTCGAGAAAAGACAAATAAAACGCTGTCATGTCGCGACTTGCAGATTTCGACGAAATAAAGCACGCTCTTAGAAACGGAAAAAAGGAACATTTTGCTCTTGCACAAATTTGTGTTTGAAGTGGACGGGGAAAGTAATAATCGAAAACGTTTAAGAGAATTCGATGGGTTTGAGTACACTATGGAAGACCTACGATTTTCTCAAAAAATGGCTTACGTTGCGGAAAACTTTATGAACAATGATTTGTAGAAAGCGTGAACAGTGAAAATAACAATGAATACAATCAAATCGAAGACTCCACATTTGAAACAGCGCTCATAAATCAAACTCGAAGAGGAACAAAGACGCGTGCGAAATCTACGGCTACTAAATATTAGTGATAGCGTTGAATTTTTGCGATATCGAAGATTCATTGTGCGAGTTCACTGATGATGATTCATTGCCAATAGAAGTGTAGGTCAGCGATTTTGAAGAAATGACTGCTATGATGTAATGGGACGACTTAAAAAAGTTAATTTTTGGCAAAAAATTATTAAAATGGCTTGAATAAGCGTATATAATGAGTGAACCATACGTTAAGAGAAACTCTCATAAGCGAATTCGAAACAAAGATTAATTGTGCGCAGTTGCACAATCTAATGAAGGAAAGGCAAATGAAACGAAGTGAGTGTTCAAGAATATTTACTAAAAATGAGAGAACTAGCGTCACATGGAAATATTGAGAATGGTGCTTTAATGCAATATGTGATTGACAGGATAAATGATTTAAGCATGAATAAATAAATTTTATATAGCGCGAAAGACCTGAACGAATTTTAAAAAGATAGCCTAAGAAAAAATAAGCGAAAAAGCAAAACACGTAAAAAATGAAGAAAAAGCTAAATACGAATCAGTAAAAAAAGAAAACAAAGATAGAATTAAGAACTTGATATGCTATAACATGTCCTTTAATGTGTCAGAGAACTATGACAATAAAAGCAAAGGCAGAAAGTGCTTTCGTTGTAATAATTTCGGGCATATAGCAAAAGAATGGCAAAGTAAGAAGAGTGAACGTGATGCTGAAAATGTTGGTAATATGCGTAGAATAAATGAAAATTATATGTGTATCAGTAAAAACGTAAAGATTGAAAAAAGAAACTATACAGCATTTATCGAAACGGGAAGACAATTCCATATTGTCAGCGAAAAAATATACGTGAGTTTGAAAAAGTCAATTTTACTGAAGTAAATTTGCATTTGGTCGGTTTCGAAAATCAAAGAAAAATAAAACCATTAGGGTCCTTTAAAAAAGGCATTGTCAAATGGCAAATAATTTGTAACGATATCATAATAAGAGAAGAGCTTTCAACATCGGCAGAAATCATTAATAATTGTGACGGTATGACGGTGCGAAGACTAACTGCTGGCGAAAATGAATCACAAACTAGTGCAATAATGAAAATAAATGTGAAAAATAACAACGAAAAAGACGTACATATCGACGTGAATACAACAAAATATATTGCACTTTCCGAAGAGTCCGAGAGCTGTCTAGCGGGAGACTCAGCAGCCGGCACTACATCGCTGCAAAATCGAGCAAATGCAAGAGGTATTCAAAGAGGTGAGCATGATCAATAAGCAGCGTAGGCAGGAGTACGAGTCTCAACTGGCAGCCAAAGATGAGGAGCACAAATGCGCCATGAATATCTATCAGAGTAAGACGTGTCGCAAAATATCATACGGTATGGAAAAATTCCAGATCGCTGAAGAACACGTGTTGAAGCTGCAACAGCAGGTGCAACTGCACTAGAAAATATAGAGACACAATGTGCGCAATGCCTGAAAGCTGCCAACGAATAGAAAGAAGAACTCATGGAAATCATAAAGTCCCTCATAAAATCAACAATCCTAACAAATCAACATAAGTCAGTTGATGAAGGTGTTGCGTTCTGGAAAAATAAAAAACGAGAGGTAGAACACATTGTCGAATTTGCGCGCTTGGAACAGCAAAATCATATTGATGAACAGACGACGCTAAACGAAAAGAATCCCAAACTGGAGGCTGATTATGATATGTTGCGTTTAACGACAATAATAACTGGCGACAACGATGAGCTGATCGCAGCTCTGAGACTTGACATAAAAGAATTATATTGTTAAATAATGTGCGACCTTTATTTTTGATTTATAAGTTATAGTTTTATTGAAATGCTTTTGTATCAGCCCACCACTACACTTGTACTGTTCAAATTCATCTATGTACAAAAACGATTTAGAAATAATTTGGAGAGTATACGGTATTTATATTACCGACTTTATGTTAAGCAAGACAAAACAAGGTGTGGAGAATTTATTACGAACGATCGAACTAGGAAAAAGATCATAAGATTAGTAGCTACTCTTTAAAAACGAAAGAGCATAACTCTATGAAGTTGCCGCCGTCTTCTCTTTGTTTTGGATCTTCTTTTGGCTTCTATATGGTGAAAATCGTTCATGCCGTTTAGGTCTATGTGGTGGATTAAATTGCCATTGTATCCGATGTGATGCCAAATTTATTGCTAATACGGTGCCGGATAACTCAACTCTAAGTATAGAGATTGGCTTGGTGTCAGCCGACTTTGGGCAGCAATTAAATCCGAGGATATATTGCCATTTATTCTTTCTGCTCTTAGATATGTGGTCACTGCAAAGGCAAAAGATGATCCTAAATATCAAAACCTAGCTAAAGTGGAACTATTATTTGTTCTTTCGTTGGAAGGTTAGTGATCTGCTGTCGTCCGGATGCATATCAATACATCGTTAAATTTTTTTGAATGTCCGTGGCAAATACAAACTGATGAAATCGCCATTTTAAAATTACGCCTGCTAAATCATTCTGTAATGCTGGCCCCGTTAACAGAATGTCAATCGTCAAACACGACTCTAAATTTGATGGTGATACTCTCATCCTTCAGTACTGCGTGGTGCGGTAGAGTGCACGCTGAGTATGAAATTTCTCCCACTACTCGTTTTTCTTCGGAGTTGGCGGCTGGGGAAATTTGAGCTAGCTTGAAATAGTCTTCCATTACCTTTGTGTATCGCTGATGCAAGACTGGTTGATGATTACATTGTCTCTTTAATATGTGAAATCGGTTAAGTGCAATCTGCTGAATCTAACCTAACCTCTGCGTTGAGTCGAACCAACTTTTAAATGGTAATCGAACCATGTATTTACCATCTGGTTGGCGTTGATGGGTTTGCATAAAATGCTTTACACACCATTGGCGTTAAATCTCGCTTGATATCGAGTTAGTCCGAAGTAAACAATTTTTGTACCAGGTATTCTAAGTTTATATGATGGCAGCGCACGGTGACTGGCTTAGAACGTATACTGGCAACTTTACCGAACTCTACCAAGCTGAGCTACGGGTTGATTAGGCCATCCCTTTCGAATTTGCGAAAGCACGATTTGCGGTATGACATCAATGCCGATCAACATGTCGATGCGGTTTGGTAGGTGGAAACTTGAGTCCGCCAAGTGAAAATCTTGCAAATGGTGACACTCGTGAAAACTTACTACTTGTCTCGGCAGTCCTCTAGTAAACGATCGCAATACAAACGCCGCGTCAATACTTACGCAAAATTGTGGGTTGACGCACGAACTTATCGTAAGTTTGGCGGTGCGTTTGCATTGGTTGACAGAAGTTTGTATGACATTGAGTACTACATGCTCTGTGATCAGGGTAGCTTCTTGTCAATGTTACGATTGTGTATCTTGACAAGAGCCGTGGCAAATAAAGCGGTCGCAAGGTGTGTGAGTTAAATGTAGTATTCGTAGGAAGTGCTGACTCGGTTTCATTATTAACAGAACTTGGAAAATTAAGCAAAGTGTGATATCGTTACCCGCACTGCAAACAGTTTTGAGTACTGGTGCATCGGGATAGTGAATGCTTTAAGCTAAGGCAATTGAGGCATGATCAACAATAGTTTACAATCTTTAGACATGAAGTCGGGGTAACGTCGCAGAATATGATTGTCGCTGCAATGGGCTTAGCGAATGGGGTCAGCAGTACCAGTGCTGCCCTTGTAGATGGTGTTCCCTGATTTTTTGGAAGTGGGTTATTCCATCGTGCGTTGCGAAATGATTGGTCGCGTAGCTTGAAGAGCGCTACGGTTTTCCAGAACGTCAATACTTGCAAGCCGCTGATTTGACCCCGATTCAAAGTCATGGAAAGTGGAATAATTATTAACTATAATTATAAGAGCTCTTGAACATCTGCTACCGCACAATAACTTAAAATATATTGTTCGTCTAACTGTTTCTATGGATAATTCGTAAGATTTGGGTGATTTATGATTTTCATATGATTTTGCTGAAATTCTTTGGCCAACACTTCGATTTGCTCTAGTCGTAACGTGAAATAATGTTGGTTTTTGAGTTCTACGCTTTCCTTTTTGAAGCTTCTATAATTTTGACGCAGTTATATCATTATGTCATTTTGCCTTTCGCAAATACTATCAATTTGTTCATCATTAGCTTTGTTATTAGCAATGATTTTTATTAAATTAAACATCACAAATTCTTTATGTAATTTTATTTATTTTAATTACTCCAAGCTCACCTTTCTCACTTATATAAACCTAAAAAGCACTCACCAAACGGTTTCCGGGGGAAGAGATAGCGGGTAATATTTGGTTTCCACTTCCTTTATTTGCAGGCTGATGAATTATGTCTTCTTTCTCTTTGGATTAATTGTGCATAGCTTATGCTTCTGCCACTCAGCTGATTACTTGCAAAATAATTGTTCTTCAAATTTCGTTTTGTTTAATCGTCACTAAAAGCTTATGCTTCTGTCACTCAGCAGATTAGTTCTAAAAGAATTGTTTTCTTAATATCGTTTCGTTTCTATAATGTGAATTCACTGTTTTAAATCGCGTATTTGGCGAGTTATTATTTGTGTAATACTATAAATTTGTTCATTGTAAAATATTTTTTTTTCCGCTCAGTGCTTCATTGATGCAAACAAGTTTCGTTTCTTTTGTATTTAACACATACTAATAGTTTGATGTTTATGCTTATGCCCCACGTCGGGCAGCAAAGTTGTGTGTCGTGGGACTACGATGAGCTGATCGCAGCTCTGTGACTTGACATAAAAGAATTATATTAAAAAATGTGCAACCTTTATTTATACCCTGTACCAAAAAATGGTAAAGGGTATATTTAAGTTGTGCAAATGTATCTAACGGCCAGAAGGAGGCGTGGCAGACCCCATAAAGTATATATATTTTTGATCAGCGTTGAAAGACTAGTCGATCTAGCCATGTTCGTCTGTCTGTCCGTCTGTCCGTATGAACGCAGGGATCTCGGAAACGGTAAAACCTACAACCACCAAATTTTGCACGAAGACTCTCCTGATCCATAGGCATAACGAGTTTATTTTTTCGATATTCGACCGAAAACCCACATTTAGTAACCAGAACCCTTTTGTTATTGAAGACATCTTTATCAAACTTTGGATTTAATAGTTTTAGCCAATGTCGAATTACTTGTCTAAATATCATGTATATCGGTTTATTATATCATAGAGCTGCCATAGGAACGATCGGCCGAAAAGCAATATTTACTGAGAAAAACTTTTTTGTTTATTAGGATATCGTTATGAAATTTTAGATTTGATGATTCTAAGTAATATCCAATCATATTGTGGAATATTATAAATATAGGCTTACTATATCATATAGCTTTGGATTGGGTACAGGGTTTTCTATAGTCGGTTACACCCGACTATAGCTATGCCTCTCTAGTTTTGATTTATAAATGAAGGATTTATTGAACTGCATTCTGTATCAGCCTTCCATTACGCTTGTAAAGTGATTTAGAAACAATTTGGAGAATTTACGGTATTTATATTGCCGACTTTATGTTAAGCAAGACAAAACAAGGTGTGGAGAATTTATTACGAACGATCGAACTAAGAAAAGGATGATAAGAATAGTAGATACTCTTTAAACAACATAAGAGCATAACTCTATGATGTTGCCGCCGTCTTCTATTTGATTTGGCTTCTCTTTGATGAAATACGTACAATAACAAAGTCCAAATGAGAAAGCATACTAAGAAGCCAATTATTAACATTCAAGGCGAAAACAAGAAATTGTACAACTTATGACGAAGACCTGCAACATGCTATAATGTTGGTGACCATGTAGCATTGCACCGCACGCATTAAAGGGGAAGACTCAATCTGAAACCAAAATTGTTAGACCCATATCGAGTCATCAAAACAAAAGGTAACAATACATATGATGTGGTCAAAGGCAATTCATTCTACATGTGCCGAATACATGAAGTCCTGGATTTCATGTGAAACTGACGACGATGACGAAACATTCGGGGCGAATGCATAGGTGGATGGACGAGTTGTGGAAATAGGTCTGGAAATATGACTACTAATAAAGCTAGAGGTGTTCTTGGCTTTATTAAAAGAATTTAATTATCCTTAAACCACCAAGCAGTTTTCTACTTCTTTGGTTTGTCCGATTTTAGATTATACTTCATGTGTTTGGAATCTCCAACTCACATGTTCTGACCAAAGTGATCTGTCCTTTAACAATTTTTGCTCTTTGGGTGGCAGAGATTAAGCTGAAATTCCGCAATGTGTCTCCTTTCATACCGTTGCCGCTTTAAATGGATTAGTCTTCCTACCTTAGCCTTCTTCATAACCTAATAAGAAGTAAAATTCATTTTCTTTATCTGCTCACCAAAATATACTTTAACGTGTCCTCGCGTACAACAAGATATTATTTACCCATCAGACTAAACACTGCATGATCATCTTTCTTACTGCATGATGCCTTTTATGTTAAGTTTTTAGCTTATAACTCTAACTATCATTTATTTTCCAACATAGCCTCTTTTTCCACTTTGAAATCTTCTCTTATGTAGATTTAATGAAATTAGATAGAATTAGAAACTTATTTGAATTTATTTTAATATAGTTGTAATAATTTTAATTCAGTTGTTTAGTTTTATTAATTAGTTTTTGTAATCTATAAGTATATTTATCAGTAGATAAACCAGCTATTGACCATTATCGGTCGTTGCTGTGGAACAGACACTAGGTGTGATTTCGTAAGTCCTCTTGTTTTGTAGTGCGCTACCACAACGTCAGCGAAAAAAATCCCTGGAAGACGGACTGTGACTGTGAAGAGAAAGAAGAAGACGAGGACGAGAAGACGACTTGCAACAACGACAACGACAATGAGAAGTAAATTGTAAATAAATACATTAATTTTCAATATGTTCATATATCCCCGGAAAATTTTAATGCATGCCGTTAATTGATTAAAAACAATAATTGAAAGCCAACACGAAAAGTTTTCTGCTTGTAGATTTCGTATAGCCAAAAATAGAAGAAATTGCAATTGTTGTTGTAATACTCACTAAAATAAAAATCGCTTATGGGTTTGTGGTTGAGTAAGCTGGAAGTAAATGAGCAGTGCTCAAGCTCTTTTGCTCAGCAGTTGAGCGAAGTAATTGAGCATTGCTTACGCTTGCGTACGCTCTCAGTAATTTTTGATTGCTGTGTAATAGAATGTTGCTTTGTTTGTTGTTGGGTTGAAACATTAAAAAGACCAGTGACTTCATTGTAGTGGATGTAACGCCTTACGCGTTACGCTAATATTTCATTTCACTACAGCGAGCGAAAATATGTTACTCATCAGAATGAGACAAAAAGTGTTTTATATCAAAACTTTTCGGATATTTTAATATTCACAGTTATTTTAGTTTGCTCAGTACGAATATATGCTTCATTGATATATATATTACTTCCACTTGAGCCAGCTTGTCATGAATTTATTGTAGATTGATTGAAGTAAAGTTCTTAGATAACTTACGATACGCAATGTATCCAGGGCAGTTGTGATTTGGTCTCTTCGGCTCTTCGTTGCCCATATCGTCCTCAAGGTTGACGTCACTATCGCAAACAGACTACAAAATAGCTTCATCGTCTAATTCGTCCTTAGTTACATTGTCGTCACCAAAACATATATAACCGTTGAAGCTTTCTATCCCAACTGTAAATGTCAGTTATGAAGGTTAATTTAAAGTGCAAAACTCAGCAAAACACTTTTATTATCATCTGTAAATCTTTCCATTGAATAGTTTAGCAATTC
>JBAMBQ010004472.1:0-13271 GCA_037044495.1 Stegana nigrithorax | reverse complement strand
GTTAGACTTCTACTGATTCTTTTCCTCGCCGCCTGACTTCTTGTATATGGGAAAAATTTCACAATGTTTTTGGACATAAATGATTCTTATGTAAATAATTTTATGATAAAATATTTTTACTTTTATATAAATAGTGTGTATATATTTGCGTGAATATATATTTTTATTCTTGTATAGGTTTATTTAGTGCATATGTGTTTGTATATATAGAAAAAATTATTCAAAGGACGAATTTATACACTGGCGGCGATGAAAACCGCACCACTTCAAAATTTAAGGTTTTTTGGAAATCGTTCAGATAAAAATAAAATAAAATGATTTCTTTTTTAATAATAAGATAATTCACTTGGAAATAGAGGTAGTGGAGAAAAAATGATTTCTAAAATGTGCATATCTTTGATTTTTGCCCCAAACAAAAATACCAGAAAAATTAAAAGAAAGCTGTTAGCGGAAAAAGTTTTTTAAAAAAAAAAAGTTTTTGCGATGTAATTTTTTCAACTTATTTTTTTTTTAAAAACTACTTTATTAATAAACTAATATAAAATGAAAATAAAAAAAAAAAACCTAACAAGGAGTCACGCCCCCTCTAGCCTCTATAACCGCCTTTATTCTTGACGGCATGGAATCAACGAGGACTTGTAGAGTATCCTAGGTAATAACGTTGTGCCACACATTTTCTAAGGCCGAAATTAGATGTAACTTTTTTTGCGGCTTCTGCTCTGCCACTTTTCGCTTCATCTCGTGCCATAAGTGTTCAATAGGGTTTTAATCAGTTTTCTTTTTTTTTTTTTTCGCAGACGTTGTGGTAGCGCACTACCCAGCCAGAGGACTTACGAAACCAGACCTAGTGTCTGTTCCACAGCTACGACCAAATGGTCAACAGCTGCTTTATCTACTTAACAAATATTTACTTATAGATTAAAAAACACTAATTACAAAAATTAAACAAACTAAATTAAAATTAACACGACTATTAGTAGTCTTAATTAAAATAAGTATCTAATTCTATGTAATTTCATTAAAACTACAAGTAAAAAAAGATTTTAAAGTGTGGGAAGAGGCTATGTTGATGAAAGATGATCGTGCAGTGTTTAGTCTAATGGACAAATAATCTCTTGTTGAACGCGAAGGCACGTTAAAATTTATTTTCCTAAGAAGATAAGGAGAATTGACACTGCCGTTAATCAGGTTATGAAGAAAAAGAATGCCTAACACGGATCTCCGACTAGCTAAGGTAGGAAGATTAATCAATTTAAGGCGGCAATGGTATGAAAGGAGACGAATTGCAGAATTCCAGTTTAATCCACGCAACGCAAAAAGCAATAATTGTTTTTGGACAGATTGAATTCGGTCAGAATATGTTGTGAGTTTGGGATTCCAAACACATGAAGCATATTCTAAAATCGGACGAACCAAAGAAATGAAAAGCTGCTTGGTAGTATACGGATCATTAAATTCTTTAGACCATCTCTTAATAAAGCCAAGAACACCTGTAGCTTTATTAGTGGTCATGAGAATGTGAAAAATAAAGTTAAGTTTCGGGCTCATCAAAACACCTAAGTCGTTAAATTCATAAACCCGTGCTAAAGTAGAACCGTTTAAGGAGTAGGAATACAACCTAGGTTTGCTACGAGTGAACGACATTACTTTACACTTTTCAACAAATTACAAATTTATTCTGCTTCTGTCTTAAAATACTAGCTTACAAAGTAAATTATTCTAACAAAAGATAGCGTAATGTGGCGACCGTATGGCACTCTCAATGCAGTCACACTTCAAGTGCTGACCCAGCTCGATTCATTGTGCATTAAGACCGTGTCCGTATTCGGGTTGGGTGGAAGAACATAGCGGGTCGTTTTACGTCGGTTCAGCACTTGAGCCATTGACCGTACTTAGTGCTCGTGCGGAGTCGCTTAAACAACCGTCTTGTAGGTGTCGCAACGATGAAAGGATGCATGCGTGTAGCGCGGTCGTAACTCACGCCCATGGGGTACCTAGCACTCTTGAGAGATGGATACACTACTTGTTCGCTAACTGAATAATTCACAAGGGAACAGATGAAGACAAGGTCATCATAAGCGTGCAGAAAGTTTGTGCGCAAAGCAAACTAGTATAATACTGTTTACCTGGTAGACGCGACAAAGGAGACGTTTCGTTTAAACATTAGGTTTGAAACCAAAGATGGTATATTGGCTGAACTACAATCAGACCAATCTTAACCTATGCAGCTGTAGTCTGATGGCCAAGAACCTGTTTCAAAACGACATTCAAGGCGCTAAACAAGCTGCAAATATAAGTCTGCTTAGGCATCACAGGAGCCATTTGCACTACAGCCGCGGATGGGCTCTCTCTTAATGGGCTGCTCAATTGGCTTCAGCTGGACTTGGTAATTCAGAAGGAAAACGTTAGCGGCATTTAGGCTATGACGTAACGGAGACTGGAATTCTGCAAATGAATTCTGACATTGTAAAAAATTGGAAAGTTTGATAGACATGGTTCACCTTACCCTACCATCTGATATTACACCACTGAATGTTTCTCTGCAGAAAGGTTAGAAAGTACAGTTCACACAAAGATAAATGTGGATCCTTGATAGCTTCACAACTGTAATCTATACTGACGGCTCCCTCACATCAGAAGGAACTGGCGCAGGTTGATTCCTCACCGAATTAATGAAGAAATAGTACCCACTTGGCGATTTAGCTACAGTTTTTCAAACTGAAATCTACGCTATTTCTCAGGCAGTAAACTGGATCAAGCTGAATTGAAATCGAGTGAATTGAATAGACTGAATAACATTTATAAATGTAACACAGTCACACTTCCAGGCCACAAAGGCATTCGTGGCATCGAAGCGGCTGAAGAATTAGCCAGAATCGGTGCAACCACTAAGCGTGTGGGCCCTAAACCCATAATCCCAGTATGCTCTGCAGGGGTCAATCTCTGGATCAGAAACTACATGTACAAAGTCCATAAGAGAAGATGGTCTGCTATTGATACATGCAATCTTGCAAAAGATTTCTTGGAGGTGCCCAACGGTAAAACTGGGGAATTCTAACTTAAGTTTAGCAGGAAAGACTGTCGATGGCTGGTGGGTTCCCTCACGGGACACAACCTAACTTGGAATGATCTTTCTCAAATGGAACTTGCGACTGCCACAATACGCCCTTTGTGTCTAGAGGAAGCAGAGGCAACTAAACATTTTCTGGACGATTGTCCTGCCTTCTCACTGATAAGATGGAGCACTTTTGGGTTGAAAGTCAACAGACTGGACGACTTTCAGTCTTTACGTCTAAATCAAATCTTAAGGTTTCTGAAAAGAACCTAGCGATTTGACTAGATGGGGAACTATAGTACAATGGATCAAGAGTCTGAGTGCTACAGAGTTTGTGACTTACTAGCCTTAACCCTCCTATGGAAATTCAGAGGCATTTAGAAAAACGGAAAATCTAATCATATAGCATCACTCTGTTGGTGAGTGAGTGAATGAAAGGGAATGTCCATGAAGCAATTGGACAACTCGATAGCACATGACCCCATGATCTGTTTTGGAATTCAACCCTAGTGTCGAAAATGTTACCTACAAAAAAAAATTACAAGCCATTATCAAATTCTAATTGATGCCTTGTTCAAATGTTAATTACATTATACAGCTAATATAACTAATATAGAAGTTTCCTTGATATTCCATACAAAAAACTTTAACAGAAATCATGGTGTAGTAAAAAGAAAGTGACGCCAAGATGTTACAGAAATCGGACCATTCTCATTATCGTTAGGTGGCGTTCTCATTAGAGCGCCGCCATATTGTATATATGACGTCATAGATAAATGGCTGTTTTTTTGTCTGACATGAAATTTTTACGATGCACTAATATTCAAATGCATAACATTGGTTATTAAACACAATTTTTGTTTTATTTAAATTAATTAGTTTCATTTGTGCACTGAATTTCACTAGTTGTGCCTTAATTTCTGGCAGTTGCTGACAGTTGGCTTGCCTGTGTGTCGCGTTTAAGCATCTTCAACAGCAATTAAAAAAAAACTTTATAAAAGAATATCTACTAATAAGGAAATAAATTAAAATTCTTTCCGACAGTAGTTTTCGAACCAACGCACAGGCAGTGTGTAGAAATAAAAAAAGACTTTCGTCGTCGCTTTACCGTTTCCACTACATCGCATGCTTACAACCGCTGCGTACATCGTATTATGAATTACAATGACAATTTTGGCTGAAAATACCGGGGCACAACTTATTTCAGCCAATAGTCCAGCTAATAGACATTATTAAATGCCAAAAATAATCCTTTCTAGCGTTTTCAGAAGAAATGACGATAGATAGATCGTTCTTAAGTCTTTTGGGGGTGTGTGAGAGCTTTTTCCTGCCTTAAAAATGAAGACTTTATTAACCCAACTCCATCCCTGAGGAATATAGCCGAGTTTGAAGTATTCTTGAAGATTGCTCGTAGATTACCTAACAGTTATCCAATGGGCTTTTGTAGTTAGACTACATAGATCCCGTCTGGCCCTGGAGATCTGAAAGGTTTGAAGTCATTTATGGCCCACAGGAGTCGGTTTAGATATGGCATCTAATTTAGCCTCGCGACCATTCATTAATCGTTCTGTGTTTTGCTCAGTATTTCCTGAACAGAATGTATTTAGAAGGAATTCTCCTGACTCTTTGCTAGTTGTAATGAACGTGCTATCCGCTTTTTGTAGCAGAGTAACTAGAGATCATGAAACGTTCTTTCTAGTACACACGCTATGGTTTTACCTTGGTTGCGCAAGTACAACAACTCGAAATGGTTAGTCCTAAGTTCGCATACAAGAACATGTACTATGCACGATTCCTGTTTTAGGACAGGATTTTTTCATAACTCCAATAATATCTGATATCCAAATTAACATTGTAAGTAGGTATGATATACCAATTGCAATTGTAGGTATGATATGAAAATTGCCGGGTTCTATTCCCGACACAGGCAACATCAAAATAACAGATTTAAAGCTTATGAGAGCTTTTTCTGTACAGCCTTCGTCCTCTCACACTCCACTGGCAACACCAGCCACGAAAGCTCTCAAATAGTGCCGTTCGGATTCGGTGATAAGCAGAAGGTCCTATTCATTTGAGCAGGCCAAGTCCCGCTCCCGGGTTGTAGAGCCAAAAATGAATGAATGAAAAAACCGTTTTTATATAATAGACGAACAGATTGGGGCTATTTTAGAGTTAAATTAAAACAATATGCTTACCTTAATCTCAAATCAAAACACTAAGTGAATTGGATTACGAAGTAAATAATTAGACGACGAATTCAATATACTGCTTGGGCCAGTATTCAACAAACTTTGACAAAAAAAAAAAAAAAGAAAAAAGTAATAACCAAAGACAGTGCATAGTTGCAATTATAAAAAAAAAACAAATTCAGTCTAAAAGGAGGTTGCGTCGCCAATATCAAGAAATTAGATCGCCTATTTTGAAGATTTGCAATATGCTTAAAAATGAATCGATCTGTTAGAAATTAAAAAGTCTCACTAATGAAAAATCGGCAAAAAGCGCTAGAAGAATAAAAGGTGTGTACTGCCGTAATTTTAGATGTCTTGAAAATCTTTGATAGAGGTTGGCATACAGGGTTAATGTTTAAAATAAAACGGGGTTTCCCCTATCAACTTTTATTCGCCGTTCAAAACAAAAAAGTCGCTGTGTATTGTATTAGACGGGCTTAGTTTGCGATTTTATTATTAACTACATATTATGTTTGTTCACTAAATTGTGCATTAACATTAGTTTTTTCTAATAATTATCGGTTGTGGCACTAGATTTAGTCGGTGCACTCTTGTGAAATAATTTTATTTAAATTTTAATTTTTTCGTAATTAATTTTTTTTTTTTTGGTGCTGTGCATTGTTCAGAGAGAGATTTTATATGAATGTTGCTTTCGTTGAACACATAGTGACAGTACCCCAGCAATATAGTAATGAGTTATCATTTTTATCGCCTAGGTTTTACTGTACACCATTGACAATAGAATACAATAGTGAATGGCTTTGTTTCGTGTCTACTTCATATGGATTACGTATACGAAACATGTATGTATGATGTGAGTCTTCGTCATTGACCACAGATTTGAATTTTAGCGAAAGCAACAGTAAACCCTGCAACATATTTACCTCACATATATGCGAAAATGGTAATATTTTAAAGTATTCTACTAATGAGGCTGTTCTTTAAACCGGATTAGTTGTTGTATACAAAACATTTTTTATACCCTGTTCCAATAAATTTTAAAGGGCAACAGCAGTAAAAACAACATTTACTGAAAAAAAATTTTTTGTTTATTTACATATCCTTAACAAATTTTAGATTTGATGATTTTAAGTAATATTCAATCATATTCCTGAATATGATAAATATCGGTTTACTTTTACGTATAGCTTCCATAGGAACGATCGGCCGAAAAACAACATTTACTGAGAAAAACTTTTTTGTTTATAAATATATCATTACCAAATTTTACATTTGATGATTTTAAGTAATATTCAACAATATTCTTGAATATTATAAATATCGGTTTAGTATAGCATAAAGCTGCCATAGAAACAATCGGCCGAAAAATGGCTTTTAGTAAAAAGAACAAAAATTTTTTTTCTTCAAACATTCTTACATAATGAATATAAAATATTAAAGCCACAAAAAAAATAAATTCAGTTTTGGATTGGGTACAGGGTTTGCTATAGTCGGTTACGCCCGACTATAGCCCTGCCTTTCTAGTTTATTTCTTAAAAGGTGCTTTAATTAAGGGAATCAGCGCGAATGCAATCCATCTAGCAAATAGTTTAACAGAAAAATGCCATCTTGCCACGTACATTCATTTCATCGAAGTAATTAATATATATTTAATTATTATTTTCACGAAAATATTTTCACTGCAGTAGCTAAATTGCAAAATGCTCTGAACACTACCAATAAATGATTTAAGAATGGGGTATAAAAATAAATGAACAAAAAATCGTAGCAAATTGTGTATACAACAAAGACAGTTTTCCCAACGAAAATTGCAAAATAAATGGAACTGATAGTTAATCGACAAAAAGCTGACATGGAATTATCATTTTACTAAAAAATGAGAACAAATCAACATGACACTCAAACAACTGTACTGGTTACTAAACCGAAAATCAAAATTGTTATTTTTTTTTTGTACTTTTAATGATTTATTATTTATTTTTGGTATTCGTATTATCTTAATAAAAAACTGAATTTAATTCTTTCAAAATTTATTGATTTTGATGCGATACAAAGTTCGCCGGGTCTGTTATGTGCGACATTTTGGATTGCATCATTATGTAATATAAGGGCAGTACAACAAGGCATTTGATGTTGCACCGTTTGTCGAGTTGGACTTGCGACAACGATGCACATGACGCTTGTGCCGACCTAAATGGTAGAATCGTTGAAAGCATTACCAAATATAATGGCTTAAGCTTCGGAGATTAATTTTCCCAATTTGTCATGAATTCTCGTAATGCCTTTTCAGACCTAAATAATGATTATAAACGGCTAGGAAAAAAGCTTGAAAAAGGCCAACACTTTCAAAGCAATAATACCTCCTAGGATAGTTATTAATGAATACCCAAATACTCCCAGTTGCTCTAATCAGAATAGTGACCATCTGTATTCAATTCCTTTGTCAGTTTCTCCTCCAGTTTCTCTTGTTACGGCGGATAATAATATGGTTTCTAAACCAACTATTGTGCCAACTATACCGCCTTCTGTCAAAATTTCTCCTAAGCCTTTAGTTGTCGTTCCTGTCACTAAAGCCATCCTTGTCTGACGGTTGGCCATTGACACTACGGAATGTGATGTTAATCATTATATTGTTTCTAAATATCTATCTCTTTCTAGTCCTATTATCAAGAAATTTAAGTTTGCCCATTGGCGATCTATTTCTTCCTTTAAAATTATATAGGGTGATATTTTTCGAAAAAAAAAAACATAAAATTCAGAAAAATGTATGAAATCTTTATTTGAATCGATAGTACGGTCCATATAATTTAATGGTTGAAGATTATTTCATGCAAATGTTGACCTTGACTGCGCCTCAAATGGTCCATCCGCTTAGTCCAATTTTGGCATACTCTTTCCAACATTTCGGCCGGTATCTCACGAATAAATGCTTCAATGTTGTCTTCCAATGCGTCAATTGAAGCGGGCTTGTCTGTATAGACATGAACTTTAACATAGCCCCACAAAAAATAGTCTAAAGGCGTTAAATCGCACGATCTAGGCGGCCAATTGACCGGTCCCGAACGTGAAATAAAATGTTCACCGAACTCGCCTCTCAATAAGTCCATTGTTGCGCGTGCTGTGTGGCATGTGGCACCGTCTTGTTGAAACCACATGTCATGCAAGTCAAGCTCTTGCATTTTGGGCAAAAAAAAGTTAGATATCATCTCACGGTAGCGCTCACCATTCACAGTTACGTTACGATTCGCATCATCTTTGAAGAAGTACGGTCCAATTATGCCACCAGTCCATAAACCAAACACAAACCAAACTGTGCTTGTACTTACGTACCCTTTGAGCCAAAAATGAGCTTCGTCGCTGAACACAGAAGCGCGCGATGAACTTTCTTAACAGAGCACGCATTTTGATAATAAAATTCAATAATTTGCAAGCGCTGTTCGTTTGTAAGACGATTCATAGTTAAATTATAGACCAAATTGAAGATGTTTGACAGTGAAAGAAAACACGAAACGTGTGTCAGCTGTTTAAACCAGTGTTGCCAAAAAGATAATAGCTAAAAACTCACCCTTTAGTTCCGGCCGATTATTTTGCGGAATTGCATAAGCCAGACTTTCGGCATAGTAGTTTAATTGTGCATGAATATGATTACAAAGATCGGAATAAAGCACAACCTATTGTATCTAATTTAGTTTCGGTACGAAGAAACGCAAAGAACAGAAAAAAAGTAATTAATTCTCACCCACTTTGTTGTATAAACTGAAGAGGTTATTTTTTGATATCATTTATGTTGATTCTGGTTCCGTCTGGAAGTTTTTTACTCAGAAATTTTTAATAGAAGATTTGTTACATTTAGGAGAGATCGATCTGCGAGAATTGGTGGTGGGGTTCTGATTTCCGTTAGGTTGCCTGTATGTGCTAATTAAACACTTACCACTTTCTCTAATAATTTTGATTTTATTTGTGTAAGAGTTTCAGTTAACAATTGCAATATATCTTAACCGATTTGGATAATTGAATAAATTCTAATTTAACGAATATAAACCTCAAAGAACTGTGCAACTGCTTCTCATTAATTAAGTTGCAGTTGTTTTTTTTTTAAGTGTTAACGTCTGTAGCCGCGGTAGAGTGAATTTGAAAATTAATACAAAATCGCAAACAAATTTATCGCACACCATTTTATCGCGAAACATTATCTAGATGAAATACTATGTTCAAAATGGTCGCTGGTACTGCTTCCAGTAAAGGTCATGTTATCGCAATTGCTACTGTTGTTATTTTTCTGTCTTTTATAAATCATTTTTGCTCGGCGTAGAGATTCATACCAATTTTTTGCCTCAGAACACTGTAAAGTAAAAGCGGTGACTGCTAATTGGAACTCGTTAATGTAAACACATTTTAGTGTCTTTTTGTTGGCTTAATAATGAATAACCAACCGGTCTGTCAAGTATGGTTGACGAATTATTTTAAGGGCGCTGTGCTCTTTCTTTCCAATATCCTTACAAATAAGCAACATATCCGTCAGAAGAAAGCAATGCACATCAATCTTGCCACGACTGTCCTTTAGTTTATGATCACCTTCCATGAAGAGATGACGCATCTGATAAGCAGAGCAACCTTTCATTGGAGCGCAAAGATCAAATACTTTACTGTACTCTTTCGTCAGTTGGTCCAGTTCATCATTATTTAATTCCTGTTCTTATCAGAATGGAAATATAACTCTTTATAAAATTAACTTTAAGAAAAATACTCAACTGACCACCACATCTTATGACTCTATGCGCGCCATTACACCCTTTAACCGTTCATTTTCTTGTCGCATAGTTATGTGATTGTTCACACTGTCAACAAAAGATTCCACGCTGCGTAACTGTAAGCATAAGACAAAAATTAAAACTAATATTTTTAAATATACTTACAGTCTGCCAATAATATTTACGCATTGAAATTATAAACCAATAAATTATACTTTTTGTTCCTGAACATAAATTTTCTTATTGATTGTAATTATGAACATAACTACTGTCCCCCGATTTATGCTGATATTTTCCTGAGAAATCCGTGTAAATCGAATTAAAAAGTTTTATATGGAAAACCGCACATATCGAAATCGCCTTAAAATTTGCAGCATTTGAATTTAATTATGTATATTATACAAGTGAAATATGTACAGTCTGTCACAAATGAGTTTGCTCACCGAAAAATAATTAAATTTTCCAACTTTATAATCAAAAAAATCACGCTTTTTAGTCAAGAACATATTCTGTTTTTATTGATTATAATTATTTAAAGTAATTAAAACTCAATTTTTAAAAACAAGTGTGTGCTTAGTCTGACTTCAACAATGCGCAAGCCACCAGACCTAAACACTCCACCGGCCGGGACTATTAAAAACAACGATGGCAGTTTCACAGTAATACGTACAAGTAATATCAATAATAAAAGCAAAGATAAAGTTTCCCCTGTAATAATTAAAAAAAATAATCCAAATCTACTTGCAACTCAATGGCAAAACAAAATCAAATCCCTCTGGTAAAAAGCCCAATAAACGAATGAAACTTTCTGCCTTATCAGCGTTCCTATGACAGCTATATGAAATAGTAAACCGATATACATAATATTGAGATACGAAATTGGACATTAGCTGAAACTATGAAATCCAAAATTTTGTAAAGATATCTTGAAATACAAAAGAGTTTTGGTTACTAAATGTGGGGTTTCGGATCGTTCCTATGGCAGCTATATGTTATAGGTCGAATATCGAAAAAAAAAATAAACTCGTTATGCCTATGGACTAGAAGAGTCTTCGTGCCAAATTTGGTGATTGTAGGTCTAACAGTTTCCGAGATCCGTGCGTTCATACAGACAGACAGACGGACAGACGGATATGGCTAAATCGACTCGCCTTTCGATGCTGATCTAGAATATATATACTTTATGGGGTTTGCAACCTCAATATAATTACCGAAAATTTACTAAAAATTACAAACAATTTGGATAATTGATTTAATTCTAATTTGACGAATATAAACCTCAACGAACTTTTAAACTGCTTCTGATTAATTAAGTTGCAGTTGGTTTTTTTTTTTTTATGTGTTAACATCTGTAGCCGCGGTGGAGTCAATTTGAAAATTAATGCAATATTGCAACCAAATTTATCGCACACCATTTTATCGCGAAACATTATCGTGAAACGAAACGACTTCTTGCTTATAGGTTAACAACTGTGTGGTTGTTGCAAAACAATGAACTAAATTTTTTATTTTTTATTTTTTTTTACGCCCTCCGCGTAAATCCAAATCCTCATGGACACCACTATTGGTAGTGTGGGACTTTTATTCACTAAACCTACCTCCGTGTCGACGCCCCTATATCACCATGCGGGACCACTTCCTGGCATTACTTCGCTGCCATATTACTTGCGACGTCAATCCGCATTCCGGATCTGTTCGATTTGGCGGAGGGTTTTCATCATATCCACCATGAGACTTTGAATGGACTATGAACTCTGTGTGCATATACGTGTGCCGTATGAGATGTTGTGTAAATGAAAATAAAAACATTAGCTCATTTCCCTTGTGTTCGTATACAGAGTGGATTTTTCTATAAAAAGGTCACCCAGTAGTAATAAATAACCAAAAAAAAAAAAGTCGTTAAAAATATATAAAAGAAAATTCACAATTATTTTCAAAGCATTTTAATTTCTATTTTCGACCTTTTTATTCACTAAAAAAACTAGAAATTATTATGATTATAACTAATATTATTATATGAGTGTATTTAAATGAACATTTTTTAAATTTTATATGCTACAGTAAACAAGTGGACCGCACAAAGAAAATTTGTAAATCTTACGTATGTATGTGTTATGTGGAACTTTGTATATAAATGGACAATACTGAACTAAGACCGATTACTTTTTCAACCCGGAACAAAAAAAATGGTAAAGGGTATATTAAAGTTGTGCAAATGTATGTAACGGGCAGAAGGAGGCGCGGCGGACCCCACAAAGTATATATATTCTTCATCAGCATCGAAAGGCGGGTCGATCTAGCCATGTTCGTTTGTATGTCTGTCTGTCTGTCTGTCCGTATGAACAAACGGATCTCGAAAATGGCAAGACCTGCAACCACCCAATTTTGAACGAAGACTCGTCCAATCCATAGGCATAACAAGTTTATTTTTTTTTTTCGATATTCGACCTATAACATATAGTTGCCATAGGAACGATCCAAAAACCCACATTTAGTAGCCAAAACCCTTTTGTATTTCAAGATATCGTTTCCAAATTATGTGTTAAATAGTTTTACCTAATGCCCAATCAAATATATAAAAATTATGTTTATCGGTTTACTATATCATATAGCTGTCATAGGAAAGTTCGGCTAAAAAACATTTACTGAGAAAAACTTTTTTATTTATTAAGATTTCATTACCAAATTTTGAG
Source organism: Stegana nigrithorax (assembly GCA_037044495.1). Taxonomy (NCBI): domain Eukaryota; kingdom Metazoa; phylum Arthropoda; class Insecta; order Diptera; family Drosophilidae; genus Stegana; species Stegana nigrithorax. The sequence continues at coordinate 583 of JBAMBQ010004472.1, read as the reverse complement.
TTTAATTAATATGCAATCACATTCCCAAATATGATAAACATCGACTTACTATAACATATAGCATGCCATAGGAACGATCGGCCGAAAAATGGATTTTACTAAAATAAAAATTTTATTTTTTTCTTGAGAGATCCTTTTTAGTTTTAGAAATAAAATTAGCTAAAATTTGGTTTATTTTTATGTATTTTTGAATCAAGAATCGAAATAATTTTTTTTTTTTTTTATTAAATTTCCCAATAGTATAAGTATTCTGTCTCAAATAAGTTTGACTTTTATACAATATTTAGAGCTTTGTGGGTTTCTAATTAAGTTACATGAGCATTCAAATGTAGCTTACTATTTATTATATTTGATTGTTGTCGTTGTATGATCTCCAGGTTGGTTTTTTTAGCTGTTCCCCATAGTTAAAGTCCATTGGTCCATATTGGTTTTTGTTATTGAGTTGTATATCAAGAGTTTGTTATAGGTTGATAATTTGGATTTTCGGTTAAGCAACCAGTACAGTTGTTTGAATTTCATGTTGATCTGGTCTCGTTTTTTAGTAATATGATAATTCCATGTCAGCTTGCTGTCGATATGCATC
>JBAMBQ010004471.1:0-14263 GCA_037044495.1 Stegana nigrithorax | reverse complement strand
ATAACAATAAGAGACATCCATCTGTGCATTAATAAAGATATTAAACAAAACACGGCCTCTGGATATGACCTGATCACGGGCAGAATTTTAAAAGAACTTTCGACGACTAAAAAACAATACATACGGATTATATTTAATGCAATATTAAGAACCAATAATACCGACATCGAAACCAGGCAAGGATCTCACAAAAACATCATCACACAGACCAATAAGCCTTTTACCTATAATGAGCAAATTATTTGAAAAACTGTTAATTACAAAAATTAAACCCATACTAGAAGAAATCAAAGCCAGCCCTAACCATCAGTTTGGATTCAGACGGAAGCACTCAACCATACAACAGATACACAGAGAAATACACAAAATACTCAGCGATTTAGACTCAAAAAATATTGGTCTGGCACAAGGGACTGATTTATAAATTAAATGAACTGCTGCCCCGAAACGTATCACAACTCCTAAAAAGCTACATAATTGACACAAAATTTTTCGTAAAATACAATGACAGTCTCATCGCTAAGAGAAATAAATGAAGGAATTCCTCAAGGCAGTGTGCAGGCATGCCAGTGGCCGATGATGAAGACACTATAATTGCCACATTTGCTAACGACACGGTACTTCTTTGTGTAAATGAAAATTTACCGATAGCTACCAACCAACTCCAGGCATTCTTAGACACAACCACAGAATGGCTTAGATACTGGAACATCAAAATAAATGAACTCAAAACTCAGCAAGTAATATACACAACGAAAAGAAACTTCACACCAATAAACCTCAAAATAAATGGGACCGAAATAACAAAAAACACAGTTAAATATCTTGGCATGTATCTGGACAATAAAATGACTTGAAAAAATCATATTAAGAAAAAAAAAAAAAGAACAAATCATAGCTAAATAGTATAAACAACTGTATTGGCTACTAATTAAAAACTCATCACTAACACTTTCAAAAACTTTTGGTTGTAAATGAGTAACCAAATTATTAAACCAATATGGATGTATGGTATTTAGCTATGGGGAACGGCGAAAAAATCAAAAACTGCAATTATCCAAAGGCAATAATCGAAAATTTTAAGAGCAATAGTAAACGCGCCATGGTACATATTAAACCAAGACATACACAGAGTCCTGCATATCCTAATGATTGATGAAGAAATACAGAAAACCAGCAGAAGACACCAAGCCATTATCCAAACTCACCAAAACAATGAGATAAATATATTACCGACAGAAGAATTGACAATACCATGGAGGCTACAAAGAAAATGACTAGTCGACCTTGTTTGATATCAACTGGAAATAAAACACCATTAAACAAATAACTAGAAATAACTGTATTAACAGTAACTTAATCCCTCACTGCAAAAAAATTTCATATATCTAAATTAACACTATAAGTACTGTCTGTCCGCATGAAGCGAAAGTCATTGTAGGGCGCAAGGGCTTTTGCTTAGCTTCAGCACATTTATAGCAAATAAGAAAAGTAAAACAAATACAAATAAAAAGTGATTTTATTTAATTATAAGCGCTGTCTGTTTCCTTAAAACGAAAGTCACTGCAGGGCGCAAGGGCTTTTGCTTAGTTTCAGCACGTTTGTAACAAAAACTAGAAAGGCAGGGCTATAGTCGGGCGTAACCGACTATAGAAAATCCGGTACCTAATCCATAACTGAATATATATTTTTTGTTGCTTTAATATTTTGTATTCAATTACTGAGGATATCTCAAGAAAAAAAAATTTATTTTTTTAGCTATATGTTAAGTAAACCGATATTTATAATATTCGGGAATATGATTTTATATTACTTAAAACCATAAAATCTAAAATTTGGTAACGATGTCTTAATAAACAATAAGTTTTTCTTAGTAAATATTGTTTTTCGGCCGATCGTTCCTATGGCCGCTGTCTGTTATAGTAATCCGATATTTGTCATATTCAGGAATATGATTGGATATTATTAAAAATCATTAAACCCAAAATTGGGTAACGATATCTTAATAAACAAAAAAGTTTTTCTCAGTAAATGTTGTTTTTCGGCCGATCGTTCCTATGACAGCTATATGATATAGTAAACCGATATATATTATATTGAGGAATATGATTGGGCACTAGCTAAAACTATTAAATCCAAAATTTGGTGAAGATATCTTGACAAACAAAAGAGTTTTTGTTACTAAATGTGGGTTTTCATCCGATCGTTTCTATGGCAGCTATATGTTATGTTAAACATATAAACTCGTTATGCCTATGGATTAGGAGTCTTCGTGCAAAATTGAGTGGTTGTAGGTCTTACCGTTTCCGAGATCCATTTGTTCATACAGACGGACAGACGGACATGGCTAGATCGACTCGCTTTTCAATGCTGATCAAGAATATATATACTTTGTGGAGTCTGCCACACCGCCTTCTGTCCGTTAAATATATTTGCACAAATTTAATATACCCTTTACCATTTTTTGGTACAGGGTATAAAAAGAGAACACATACTTTTTCTTTGTCCAATTAGTAATTCCTTTAAATATCCTAATAAGAATCTAATAAAACAATTGTGGTGGTTGTTTTGCGCACTGCGCTCTCAATTGTCTAGTAGCATAAATTATGTGTTGAAAATTCTAAATTTTTTGCTAAAATAAGAGCGTAAGCCAACGTTTCTTGTAATTTTATTGTAATTTTTGTTGTTGTATTTACGAAATTTGTAAGCAGTGTATCGGTAATATTCTGACCATCATCACTTTCCATTTCCGGCCTCATTTTTGAAGAAATACGGACCGATGATTCCACCAGCCCATAAACCACACCAAACAGTGAATTTCTGTAGATGTAACGGTAGTTCGAGAGTCTCTCCAGGTTGCTCCGCAGCCCCAATACGGCAATTCTGTTTATTGACGTAGCCATTGAGCCAGAAATGTGCCTCATCACTGAAGAAAATTCGACATTTGGAGACGTTGTTGCGGTGTGAGTCTTTCGATGATGATTTGTCAAAAATGTTATAGTTTGGTGCCTTTTCACATCAATTATATAAAATTAAAGACGAAAATTTTGTCACGCTTTCAAACAAAATATACTGAATAGATTTTAATAATTTTTTTTTTATAAAATCACATTTATTAATACCAACTGAGTGGCATATACCTACTTTTTCAGTTTTTTTTAATTAAATATGTTTTTTTTAGTATTAAGTTATTACAAATACAACAAATCAATCAACATAAAAACGTTCGTACGTTTATTGCTTATATTTTGTTGTACGGCGACTTTGTTGTCTTGCCGAACGAAAAGCCGAAAGAATAGCCGAACTATGCTCACAAAGCAGCGGTTCGTCACTGCTTATAAATATTGTGTTTGTTGTTTTTTTTTTTTGTTGTAGTATAATATATATTGTTTTATCAGATTCTAATTAGGATATTTGAAGGAATTACTAATTGGACAAAGAAAAAGCATGTGCTCCTTTTTTTTTCATGCTTTTAACGGGTTTGACAAATGAAGATGGACAAAAAACTAGAAAGACAGTGCTATAGTCGGGCGTAACCGACTATAGAAAACCCTGTACCCAATCCAAAACTGAATATTATTTTATGTTGTTTCAATATTTTGTATTCATTATGTAAGGATATCTCAAGAAAAAACATTTTTTTAAGCAAAAACCCTTTTTCGGCTGATCGTTCCTATGGCAGCTATATGTTATAGTAAACCGATATTTATAATATTCAGGAATATGATTGAATATTACTTAGAACTATCGAATCCAAAATTTGGTAACGATTTCCTTATAAATAAAAAAGTTTTTCCCAGTAAATATTGGTTTTCGGCCAATCGTTCCTATGGCAGCTATATGATATAGTAAAGCGATGTTCATAATTTTTAGATATGTGATTGGGCATTAGGTAAAACTGTTAAATCCAAAATTTGGTAACGATATCTTGAAAAACAAAGCGGTTTTTATTACTTAATTTGGGTTTTTACCCGATCGTTCCTATGGCAGCTACATGTTATAGGCTGAAAATCGAAAAAAAAAAATAAACTTATGCCTATGAGTTGGGGGAGTCTTCGTGCAAAATTTGGAGGTTGTTGTTAAATTGTTACCGTTTCAGAGATCCTTGCGTTCATACGGACAGACAGACAGACGGACATGGCTAGATCGACTCACCTTTCGATGCTGATCAAGAATATATATACTTTGTGGGGTCTGCCACGCCTCCTTCTACCTGTTACATACATTTGCACAACCATTTTTTGGTACAGGGTATAAAAAACGCGAAGCGAAACGCACCGGGATTGCTAGTGTAATATAAGTTGTTACATACTTTTTAAATCACTACCGGTGCTAAAGAAGTTTCACTTCAAAAATTGTATAGAATTTTGGATTGAATAAAAGATATTCTATTTTAAAATTCAGTACATTATTCAAAGTACCCGATTTAATCAAAATTTTAATATACATTAATGCATTCCTCTAATATAGACATTTTTCTTTACTATTGAAACAGCTGAAACCCCACTAACTGCGCATGCACTCACACTTCGATATAATGAGCCATGTGGGGCAGGCCGCTGTTAAATAAAATCCACCCCACCCCATTTAATCTCATTTGTAGATCGTATACACTGCACTTCCAAAACATGTTAACTTTTATATTTAAACTCTTCTGCACAAAATTCTTTCGCGGTTTCGCAAAAATTTTAATTATTAAATGTTTGCTGCAACGGATCCGCGGACGTCTTTTAAAATTTTCTATTTGGAGATAGTGCTTGTTCAAGCCGTCGGCGGAAGCTGGCGTAAATAAAAATTGTTAAAGGCTTGCCGCGGATCCGCTGCAGCGAACGCTGTGTAGACAAAGCATTAGTTGAAAAGTCACCACTGAGTTTGAACGCACAAAATGTGCCGAAGAAACACGATGTTCGCATTTCGTATGGAACAGGTATGTTTGAAGAAAATTTGGGCCCAACGTGAGTTGTATTTGTTACATATGTTAGCTAAGTGCGGTATACTTTTTCTATTACGTTTCTCTATCTATGTTTGCAAATATCTATATAAACTTATTAAGATTATTTGTAATAAATATACAACTTGGCACTGCACTTAAATCCAAACTTTACCCATGTACACATGTATTAAACTTGATTTTGCGCCCCCTGCTAAATGCGCACAAGTTGCAATACGCGTGTACGTACATACGCGTTCTCAGGATGCTGTATTATTGCTGTTACTGCAACTGTTGTTTAAGGTGCTGATTGCAAACGCAACATAGCAGTAGTATTAGTTATCAGAGTAGAGTAACAATAGAGCACGTACATCAGTTACACATTTTTTTTTTGTTTTTTTACATACAATCGGTGAAAATTTACTTTTTGAACGAATTTAATAATTATAGATACATAATATAAAACACGTATAATTTATTAAAGCGATAATTGATTTTGAAAAAAAAGGTTGCATACCGAACGGCTCCTAGTTAAATACTATTTATTACTTTAACTTTTAACTTGATACATCGTAATAAGAACGAAAATAGTAAGTGGGGATTAACGGTTTTAGCGTTAAGTTAAACAGCAGCAACAACCACCAACGTTTATAATAATCAAATAAATTAATCGTCGTAATACACACTACATGCAGTCGCGTGATAATACATACATACAGATACAGGAAGCAAGGCGTATTTGGTGTTTGGGCATCTGTTTATCATGATTTTGCGTGTTTACAAACTATGCGTTATACTGTAAATTAAAAATTTTAACGCATTTACAGCACAAGCTAGACGCTTTTTACGAGAAAAGAATGTCGGCCATTGAATATAAGCTAATTGACTGTGTCAAGTACGATGACGTCATAAGCCATCTCAGGCATTCATTCTTTGCGGATGAGCCACTTAACAAGGCGGCTGGACTCTGTCGCGACGGCATTGGCAATTTCGAACTGGAACATCACAGTCTAGAGACGCTCGACGATAAACTTAGCCTTATGGCCATATCGGAGTGTGGTGAGATCGCAGGCGTTATACTGAATGGTGTGCTCTGGCCGGGAGATACAGTTCGCGCGCGCAAGCAACTGATGTTAAGTGAAGATGAAAATTTTAAAAAAATCTTTGAGCTGCTATACTCGCAAAACATGAAACTCAATCTTTTCGAGCAGTTCGGGGTGGAACGTGTCTTTGATGTGCGTATTCTGTCAGTTGATAGTCGTTTTCGAGGTCGTGGCATTGGCAATGAACTGGTCAAGCGCAGTGAGCAGTTAGCACGCGAATTTGGCTACAAACTAATGAAAGCCGATGCCACGGGTATTTTCTCACAAAAGATACTCTCCTCGAATGGTTTCGAGCTACTTCATGAATACTACTACTGTAAATATACTGATGCATGTGGGCGTCCCATTTTATCTGTCGAACAGCCACACATTAAATTGCAGTTGCTCTTTAAGCGGTTGAACTAAAGTATATAAGAGTGTGAACTTAAAAGATCCATAAATATTTTACCAAATACCAATGCTGACAGCATAGGAATACACTAGAATATCGCTAAATTGCACTGTTATGGTAGATTAAGTTAAATGCGGCTAACGCGTACCAGTTGTGTGCACTTAGTTACTACATGCAAACAACGGTGTATAAAACCGTTCCATAAATGTATTACCAGTATACCCCCGGTATTTTGTGCTGTCGCACGATTTTCTAGGCAAGTAAAAATCTCTTATATACATACAACAAATTCTGTTTTAAGGCTATAGATACTTTCCTCGAAAACTAGCGTAAAAAAAATCGCGTAAAAAAAGATAAAGTATCCATATAATATGAGGGAATTGGTTCCACACATTAAATATCAGCTCAAATAAGATGAATAAAATATAATTCAAATTCATAATGCTCCATACACATATTTTATTTTAAAAAAAAAATAACTAAAAATAATAGAAAACCCAGTTGTTAGAAACACAAATCAAAAAATTCATATAACCTAACAACTTATTACAGGTATTCACAATGTTGGGGAACTGGTCTGGCATCGTGGCATGGGTGAATTGTTCGGGAATATTTTTCTCTACACTAACAAAATACACACCGTTAATTCCAATTCGACAGGAAATTGTTTAGAAGAGTGCGCTTGGTTGGATTCCTCTTCGTTTTTTATTAAATCAAGTATCATCGCGAATTGCTTTCTTTCGACTCTTAATATTTGCCGGAATCTATCTTCGTCTAGTGATATCAAAATATTATTGCACCAAATGTCTGATTTAGATATTGCGCTGTAGAATCCGCGACGACATTCCAACACAACAGATACATTTTCTGCCAGTTCATCCAAAACCGCATCCACTGCGTCATCATCATTTTCCATTTCTGCAAGAAAATTGTTATTGACTGAAATCATGCATACAATAATTCATACCTTCATTTAACATAATTTTTGTGACAGCTTCTTCTATTAAAGGGTCTATTAATTTTTACCATAAAACTTTTTCGCGACATGTTTTCTTATTTTTGTGAATATTTTACTTGAAAATTATCTTCTTCTTCGCCAATCTGTAATTTGATTACTTTGCCACAGTGATGCACAGAAAGCCAAAAAGGTCACTGACAATTGATGACATATGTATGCACGTGTACAAATGCAGGTGCCATTTTCTCAACATTGTGAATACTCTACCCTAAATACCCTATTATTAAAATTAATTTTTAATCAGTATTACTTTTTGATAACCACATCCGTTTACGATAGACTTCAACATTACTTTCATCGCTAAAAATATTTTTTAAGTCATGCTCAATTGGTGGTGATGATTCAGTAATTTTAGTCACAAATTTCGTTATCAATCGTTGACTTTTAGTTTTGATAAGACTGTTATGTAATTCGCGACCGCGTTCAATCAAATCACGTAAACAGAGAATGCAATATTTTTTTGGAATCGTGTTAAATCAAATTCGCGTAAAAAAAGTTTGCGTAAAAACAGAATTAAGTGTACATACATTAAGTGTACATACATAAAGTGAACATACAGATGCACCAATGATTATGCCTAGCACTTAAAACTTAGCATTATCTTAATATAATCAAAACATAAGTACAACAAAATCTCCCATAATCAAACACCATCGGTCACGATGTTTTTGTCCGGTTATAGGAATACATTTTATATAGAAAAAATTATGAACAGCTCGCGAAATTGGTCCGGTTATAATAAGAGCTTTCCAGTTATAGGGACTGGTCCGTTTCCCTGTATGAGGTTAGATTAACTAATATTTTTATTGCATTCTTGGCTAAAAAACCTTTAAAGCATATTAAATTTCCATATTAGTGTCATACAGATATCGCAGATGTTATTGTTTATATGTATACAGATATGTAATCTAATTCTCACACTAAGAGCACAATGTCAAAAAGAGAAACTTTCTTGTGAGAGATTACATGCTTATTTTTTTGTCCAATAAGCAATTCCTTCAAATATCCTCATCTGAATATTATTAAACGATTTTCCTTATTTATAAGGAAAACTATAAATTCCCGGGATAAACACCACAATATTACACCAGGATATAAGTTAGTACTATCACAAGTTTCATCAAAATCCATCAAGTACGATCTGCATAAATTTACTTAGAAAGTGGCTGCTTCAATTTTATTATAATATTAATATCATTTTTATTGTTATTATTATAAATAATATAAAAACAGACTTAAAAAAAAATGTGTGAGTGACTAAGTACACGCTTGGGTTGATATAAAACATGCATTGTTAAAAAAAAAAAAATGTTCGCTGTGTATTGTACTAGTCGTGCTTAGTTTGCGCTCCGCTGTTTTTATTAAGTTACAACATATTAACTTGTGTTTTAACTGTCTTACTAAATTGTGCGTTATTAATAGTATATTTCTTATAATTATCGGTGGTGGCATTTGAATTATTCGGTGCTCTCTGGTGAAATCATTTTATAAATATTAAATTGCTTTGTGATTAATTTTTTAATTTTGGTGCTTTGCATTGTTTTGTTTTTGTAAACACACAGCGAACATCTGTTTTTTGCGCAACTATAGTGTAATTTTTGCAAAGTGAATAACTGTTTCAATTTTTTCATTAAGTCGTTCACTTTTTTAGTACTTTCTTCTGCTTTATTAAATTTTAATTGCATACTTTTTGGCTTCTGCTTCCTATCAAATCCTTCAGTTAACTTTGAATATTGTAAAATTTTTCCTAATTCATTTTTTTTTATTTATATCTATACATTTATTGACTTCTTTAATTTGGTCATCATGGCTTGTTGTTACGCGAAGTGTAAGAAAGCACTCGATGCTGCCATCGTTTCTGTATCGTATTGGATTCGCGACAACCATGCACATGTCGCTTGTGCTGATTTGAATGGTCGAATCGTGAACAGCATTGCCAAAAATAATGGCATGCGCTGGTACCCCCTACTATAGTAATAAGTGCTGTTGATAGACCTAATACTCCCAGTTGCTCAGAACCGAATAGTGATCAGGTGTATTCTACTCCTTTATCAGTTTCTCCTCCAATTTCTCTTGTTGCGGTAGCAGCTGCTTTATCTACTTCACAAAGATTATTATTACTAGAAGATTACAAAAACTAATTAATAAAATTAAAAACTAAATTTAAATTAATACAAATATACATAGTAAAAATTCAAATAAGTAACTAATTCTATAAAATTTCATTAAATCTACGAGTAAGAAGAGGTTTTAAAGAGGAAGAGGAGGCTATGTTAGAAAATAAATGATAGTTAGAGTTATAAGCCTAACACATAACATAAAAGGGATCATGCAGTAAGAAAGATGATCGTGCAGTGTTTAGTCTAATGAGCAAATAGTATCTTGTTGAACGCGAAGGCACGTTAGAATTTATTTTCCCGAGGAGATAAGGAGAATTGACCAATTAATTTTATTAGTTAGTGTTTTTTAATCTATAAGTAAAAATTTGTTAAGTAGATAAAGCAGCTGTTGACCAATATCGGTCGTAGCTGTAAAACAGACACTAGGTTTGGTTTCGTAAGTCCTCTTGCTTGGTAGTGTGTCTGCGAAAAATTTAAGAAAAAAAAATAAAATAGCTGCTTTATATAAATAATATATATAGAGAGCGAGGAAAAACCAAATATTCAATTTAATTTAAATGCAAGTAAAGATTAATTTTCAATATTTTCATATGTCCACAAAAAGTTTGAATACATGCCGCAAATTGATCAAAAACAACAATTCAAAGCCAACTCGAAAAGTTTTCAGCTTATAGATTTCGTATAGACACAAATAACAGAAGGTGCAATTGTTGTAACTATACTCACAAAAATAAAATTCGCTTATGCTCTTTTGGTTGAGTGAACTCAAAGTAAATGAGCAATGCTTACGTTCTTTTAATCGCGTGCGCTCTCAGTAATTTTTTTATTACTCTGTTACACGTCAAAACGAGACAAAAGATGTTTCAACATAAATAAATAAAACATTTCATTTCATTTTTGGTTTATAAGAAATCTTACAAAAGCAAACAAACGCCACAATTTTATGACCAAAAATCAACTTTTATATAGAAACAAAGAGACTGTTTATCTAATAAGAGCAGTGTTTCCAACCTAAAGAGAGAAAGTTTATGTATGAACAGCTGAAAATGATCGTATTTGGACCAGAATTATCGTACATTTCAAAGTATAGTAAAAAAATAAGTCATATTTAAATGATATTGATATTTTTTCAAATGCTTTATAATATGTCACTTGTAAACTACCGTATTGATATTAAGAGAACCATTTTTTATATCGCTCATGAATTAATGAAAGTAAAAAAATGAATATGAATGGATAGTAAGTTTGTGACAAATAAAACTAAGGACTGTTTTATTTTGTATCAATATATTTTGTACTATATAACACTCTTATATCAATATGTTTCGATATTATACAGCTAAATAATAATTGATACTACAAAAGTACAATTTATAGCCCATGAGCCCATGGGTGTAAGAAATCAGCTGAGTGCGCAAACTGTTACTTTGTAATATGATGCAACACTATTTTCAGTGTATATTCACCTTATGCTCAACACACCACTTTTCAAGAGCGGAAAAAGCTCAATTAGCAAAATCTCTATGACTTCCATGATTTTCAGCATCATCAAAATTATCGTATTTGTGAGTACGATAGTGATGTTCGATCATACATCGTACCTGGCCTGAAATTATCGTACATGTACGATAATAATCATACGGTTGGGAACACTAAATAAGAAACCGCACGTCATATAAGTATTGCCTGAAATACATCTGTTTATGCGTGCGTTTTAATGATTTTAAAAGTATCAATTGTCAAGCTAGATCATATTTCTTCGTTTTTAAAAAATATTCTGATTCTTCATAATTGTTATGAGCATTTAAATTCGCAAGGCTGCTTCTGAACACATTGACTGCATAAATTAAAAAAGTCAAAGCCAATTAGAATATTTTGACTTATCATGCTTTGTTTGTGAAAATCATTGTGTGCAAAATACTTGCATTATTAATACAAAATATTCTAACTGGCTTTTACTTTTTGAAGTGAAACTTCTTTAGCGAGGTGTAAGTCCAAAAAAAACGTGACAGAAATCAAAGGCATGATGCTTCAGTGAAGAAGTGGGGAGAAGCACAAAACAATGCACATTGTCTTGTGCGTGGTCGTCTGCAGCGAAGAGAATAATTGCTTACGCATGAGTAAGAGAGACAAAAAAATGCTTTCCTGATTGTACTGATTCGTGAGTGAATATAAAATTTACACATCTATGAAATAATAAGCAATCAAACGAGAAAGCAGATTTCGCTCAGAAAACATTTCAAACGGCATACGTATACGCACATATTACTGTGTAATACTCATAGATCGTTGCCTTGCTTAGCTGCTGCTAATAAGGATAAACACATTAAAATATTCCGATACACATTTTATATGAATTTTGCTGTTGTTGTGCACATTGTGACAGTAGTAGTAATAGTAGTAGTTCTTTATTTTTCAATTTGTTTTGTTTTTTTTTTTCATTTTTCTTTCATAGAATTTCACCCTTAAGAACTATGAGCTTATGATACCAGTGGTATCTCTGTCTGACGTCCACTACCGCCCATGAACCGGTGTCCTCTGGCATCCATGCGACGATGTGAGGGTGACTCCTAGATATTTAAACTCCTTGACCACTTCGATAGGCTCATTGTTCAGGTTCCACTTGTCTGCCATGGCCATTCTTCCTCTTCTATTTTTCACTATCATTATTTTTGATTTATCTGCATTTATTTTTAGATTCCAGATTTCGCAGTACGCGTACATCTTATCTATCATATCTTGCATCATTTTCGGGCTGTCAGCTAGGATCACCATATCATCTGTGTACATACACAACACTTTCATCCTTTGGTCCGCGAATATGACTCCGCCTGGTAGTATATCCACAATGTCGTTAACGAACAGTGAAAACAATAATGGGCTCAATCTACACCCTTGTTTTACGCCCGTTTTCGTCTGGAACCAGTCGGATAGGTTTTCACCATCCCATACTGCTGGCGCTTTATTCGACTTACTTTGTTTAATCGCGGCCTGTACTTCCACCAGTGATATAGGCGCGACCAGCTTTGCGTCATCAATTTTTGGCAGTGCGTAACAAATTTGGGTTGCTAGGTGGTTTTTCAGTAGCAGGCTCTTAAAATGCTCTGTCAATGCTTGTGAGTCGGCTTTTATTATTTTATTGATTGTCTGCCCTCGTAATTTTCTAGCCATTGCCCAAAACGTTTTGCTGTCCTTGATTGTAACTATCTCGTGTTCCATTCTTCTTCGTAATTGTTTTTGCTGACATAGGTTTTTAAACTGCCGGTTCATTACTTGGTAGGTTTGCTTATTTTCTACCTTGTTATCCTGTCTCAATTTCTTTAATGCATCATAGGACTTAAGGCGCATATTATTACACTCTGCATCAAACCAGGGTTGTTTGGCTATTCCTGTGTTTCGGCTCCTTACGCCATGTGTTGCTTGCTGTATGCACTTTGCCAATAATTCCGTCAGTTCGTGGCTCTCTACACTTTTCCTGTCTAAAAACTCATCCATCTTCCTCTTATACCTTGGGGCTTGCCTGACGTCTAATATTAGTTTTGGCAGTAGCTGCTTATCGCCGTTCGGTGACTGTACTGCCATCCTGAAGTTGGCCGTGACCACAAGTGGCATGTGGTCAGAGTAGATTTCTGACTCAATCGTCATGTCATCAGTTATCTCGATCCATTTTCCTCTGATTGCGCAGTAGTCGATAGTGGAGCCTGCTTGCCCCCTCACAAACGTATAGTTTCCATATTTGTCTCCCCTCGTTCTGCCATTAAGTACCGTGGAGGTTGAGTGTTTCGCACATTTCTCATCAATTTTTTTTCCATTTGCGTCCATCACCTCGTCTTTGGATTCCTTGGTATGTTTGCTATCGTAGTTAGTACTGCATCGTCGGTCGTGGCCTGATTTGCGCCAATTCGCGCGTTCAAGTCTCCTATTACCATTACATTTTCCGGGGCTTCCTCCAACATACCGTCATAGAGGTCTACGAAGTCATTTTCCCAATTGCTACAGTTGAGGTACGTCGGAAAGATACAGAGCGTTTCCTGTTCCCAGTACAATTCAATTGTCATCGCTGTCTTTCTTTTGACGAAGCTCCACTTGAGTGAACGGCGTAAGTTTTTGCTTACTCCTTACAGCTGTTCTCGCCACTCGCACGCCCTTTCGTTGACTTGCTGACTGCTGGAATCCAGTGCAAATCGTGTTTGTTGAAGAACTTTTCAAAGCAGCCTATGCTATTTTCCTCCACAAAAGTCTCGGCTAGCATTAATATATCGTGCGCTTGAACATACTCGAAGAATTTGCTGAACAATTTTTTATTTGCCAGGCCAGCTATATTATATGCTAATAATGATAACTTAAAGCTATTATTATCGATTATTACTGTATGATTATCTATGATAGAGTTATTCAAATTACTTAAATTAAAATCTGCGTTGTTTGAATGACTATTAATATTGTTATTTCTGTAATGTGTTTTTTTTTATAAGTTTTTTAGGCAAATTTTTGCTATTAGTGTATCTAGGAATATATCGAGTTGGCTGGCCATGTCGTTGACGTATAGACGCTCTATCGTTTCTCTTGCTCTTGCCTGGTCGCCAACAAGCACGTCCTGTTGATTCCAGTGCAGCCATTTGTCCGCCAGTTTTTTCCTGTCATCACGGACCAAGATTTTGTGAGCTTTACTGCGGCCCATTATGTCTTTTTTTAGTTGGA